>JAINRI010000156.1:0-21194 GCA_025413485.1 Ficus microcarpa
TTTCAAATTTTTTTTTTATCTTTTTCTTAAAAAATTTTTATCTTTTTCTCAAAAAGTTTTTTATCTTTTCTGAAAATTCAAAAAAATTTAGGGTTTGTTTGGTATGTTAGTTTGAGTTGAAATATTTTAGTTGTAATAGTAATTTTTGTTGACTTTTTAGATAAGATAAAAAACTTTTTCAGAAAAGACAAAAAACTTTTTGAGAAAAAGACAAAAATCATGATGAAAAAGTACAGTTTAATTTAAAATGAGATGTTTTGCCAAACAAGCCCTTACTATTACAACTAAAATATTTCCACTCAAACTAACACACCAAACACCCCCTAAAAATAATAAACTTACGAGGTATTTGATGTTTGAGTTTGGGTTAAGATTTTTAAGTTTTAATAGTAATTTTTATTGACTTTTTCAGAAAAGACAAAAAACATTTTCAGATAAAGACAAAAATTGAGTTGAAAAATTTGAGTTCAAATTGGTGAACCAAACTCACCCTTAAAATAAAAAAAATCTTGATTTATCAAAAAAAAATTTTACTTAAATAATTTTAAAAAAATCTAAAATTTTTTAAAATTATATCAAAATAATTTTCATAATTAAAATAATTTTAAAAAAAAATTGATTTCAGAAAATAAAATTTAAATCCATATAAATAATCTAATCAAATAATAATAATAAAAAATTAAAATTTCAAAACTTTATTTAAAATTAAAAATGTCAATCTAATTATCGTTCATCCCGTTTTCTTACCACATATTGTTTCGCTTTCGTTCCAATCTCCTCCAATATTACATCTTACCCTTTCCTTTATAGCAACATGAATTAATTTATATAAACAAAGACGTAGTAAGACACTTATATATCACAAATATAAATAAATATTTTTCTTTAATTATCATAAACATTATCATAAATATAAACATCATTTAAAAACTTTTTAAATGAGAGTGTACTTACCATCATAGTGCACTAGTCACAGAAATAATGGATAGCAAATCCAAAATAAACGGTGACAAAAAGTCCACTCACCGGATAACATCATTATCGTCGTCATTATCATCATCAAAGTGTACAACGTAATTTTAAAACATAAAAATACTTATGTATACATATATATACTTTTTATCAATACGTCATCATAGAAGAAGTATTATTTAGAGATATCATAATGTCATCATCAACATCAAAACATATACTTCTCAATTCTTTAATTTATGTTGCAGGTGAGAGTGTACTTATATAAACGTCTTACTTAACTTTTTTAAATTTTCCGATGGTGACGCGCGATTGAGATTTTCGGTGCTCGCCTTTAGAATCGTTCATGTCATAAATAATAAATATAATAAAATTAAAAAAAGATCATAATAATTCATCAAACACATCTATCATATCATAACTGCGTCTAATAGGCCTATTTCATTATTCAATAATATCAAAACAAAAACTTTACAAAAACTGATAGTCAAACCTATGTCCCTTCAAAAATTTATAACAATTCGTACAGGACTCCAAATGATCTGAAACTAATTCTAAACAAAAGTAGGCATCTAGATCTTTCTAGCGGTACCTAATTCGTTAAAAACGAAAATAGTTTGTACCCTCCAAAGTAGTTTTGAATCTGATTACTAAAATTTTACAGAAACTGGCAGCTAGACCTCTGCCCATTTGAAAAATCATCAAAATTCACATATATCTCCAAATGACCTGAAACTGAGTTTAAATGAAAGTAGACATCCATGATTGTGTAAAAATATCGAATTCGTTAAAATTAGAGACCGTTTGGACACTCAAAAATAGTTTTGAAAACTGATCGCTAAAATTTTACAGACTCTGCAGCCAGACCTTTACCTCTTTGAAAAATCATAAAAATTCATATTTGTCTCCAAACGATTTGAAACTGATTTTAAATTAAAGTAGACATCCAGAGCTTTCCAACAATATTAAATTCTTTTAAAATGGAGTCTGTTTACATCCTCAAAAATAGTTTTGAATACTTAACATAAAATCTGAAAATTTTTAATAACAGTGGTCAAATTTAAAAATTCATTAAAAATATAAAAATTATCACTATAACGTACATGATTCACACACACTACCATACATACAGTTGGATCCTCATGTTGATATTAAACATTAGCCTGTAAAGAAGGAATCAGCATAAGTGTCTTCTTGCAATGGAAAATTGAAATGTTTGAAAAAGAAAATATATAGTAATTGAACTATAAATATTATACCATTTTGGTCTCTGAATTGTTAATTTTGATAAGTCAGTCCCTAAAATTTTATTTTTTGTTTTTTGTTTTTTGTTTTTTTTTAAATCAATTGAAGTCCTTGACACTAAATTGACAAAAGATTTTTAAATTTAACAAGAAAATTGCATCTCTATCACATAATAACTAAGAACATTAAAGATATTATTACATTAGGCGCAAATTACTCTCGTTTTAGGGATTTTTAATATTGGAATAAGAGGACATTTTACACACAGTAGTCGAAGTCTAGTTCCTCTCGACCCTCAGTTAGCAACAGTGAAATACTTGCTGAAGTGCTTTTCTTCTTTACAATATTTGTCTACCACTTTGTACACTAGAATCAAAAGCATTGGGAAACGACTCGTAAAATAGTCATCGATTCTTTCATATGATGGTCTGGCAAGTTTCTGAAATAGTCACAAGCAAAGCAAACCAAGTGAATATTAACCCTGAAGAACTTAAATAGTGTCTGAAGATGAATCATATTCATAGAATATAGTATTGCAATCATCACCTGAATATCTTGTGGAAGTTGTTCACGATTGTTGAACATGTTTTGAATCAGTCGCAACAAATCCCCTACCCTGCGAAAGTTGTATTCTCCTTTCACATATATCTTGTTATCCACCTTGTTGTTCCATCCTAGAACCGTCTTCATACCTTTTGTACCTAAAACTGTGCCTGCAGTATCTTCGAGTGCTTTGGAAAGCTCAGAGTTCTTGCCAACTTGAACACTAGTGTCGCTGAGGAAAGAAAGTCTCGTCTTCGAATCCCAGAGTAGTGGATGGCACAACACCTCAGCTGCTTTTGGCCTGCAAAGAATTAAGAAGAACAGTAATTTTCATCAAGAATTGAGGATTTCATGCTAGGTGCTGAATTTCTTCCTTTGCAAGTAAAAACTTTTAAACCTTCATTACAATCCTTGGTACAATGGAAAGGCATTGCAACAACATGGTATGACGTTATGATTACTAATTAGCTTCAAAAGATATCTTGTAGAATCCACGTTAAAAGGAAACCATATAATCTCACGTTTTCTCAAGCTCGTTTTCTAACAAAGAAGGAATAAGATCAAAAGCTTCGGGGAAATCCTGTATTAAATTCAGGTTTTTTATATACTTGTACTTAATATTCCTATCACGTTCATCATGATCCCCAAATGGATGCCAACCGTGAGTGACGCAATAAAAGAGGACGCAACCCAGACTAAACATATCCATTTGACGCTTTTGGCGTCCGCCAGTAAGCTTTTCGGGCGCTGTCCAGCCGCTGGTTCCACAATCTATAGTAAACATCTATGAGACTGTTATTGAAGAGAGTTTGAAGCAGTTAAACTAGTTTAAGCAAAAATGTTATCAAACCTCATCAAATCACGGTAGCTATAGCTACAATATATGACCACTTGTGTTTCCAAACGGCAAATGCATTTTTGCTAAGGAAAAAATGGATTGACATCTCCTATTCAATTTTGGCATCCCAAAATGGTATATAATCAATTATATTTTGACACATCATTGAAAGAATTTAGATTTTAAGATATAAAAAACTAATTATAAAGCATTTTTTTACTTTTTAAGATGACATGACATTATATTATTGGTTAGACACCAAATATTGGATGTGTATCCGGACAAAACCAGATTAATTATTTTGAAATCTGATCCACTATGTTCAATATGATTACCGAACATGTTATGTTCAATTGGCTCAAACGGGTGTTAAAGTATATATTGATGTAAGTGTAATACATATATGTATATATATTTTTTATTGGTAAGTACCCATGTCCCATTTTAACCTACAATTTTTATTTTTTATTTTTATATTTATCAAGGATTGAACATTGGACTTACCGTGTAACAACTTATACCTCCCTTTGGTATGACATTATTCACCTGAGGCCTTGACTCACACGGTTTTGCTCTTGGGATTTACTCAAAAGGGTCTCATACCATTAAAAGGTAGTCTTTTTACTTATGAATCATCACACATATTCATTCTCAAGTGATGTGAGACTGTAGCTTATCCATTTTCCTTGCAGGGATTGATGAATAGTACATCCAACATAAGTCCCTATAAGAAAAAGGATAAATAGTACATTCCACATCGTTTGGGAATGGATATATGTAATGGTTAAGTAAAAGATTACCTTTTAATGATACGAGGTCTTTTGGAGTTAAGCCCTACAGAAGAACCGTGCTGGCCGAGGTTCAAAGTGGGCAATATCATACTAAATGGAGGCATGAGTTGTTAAAAATGGTAGTCTATACCAAACCGAAAATGTGGCCAACAAGAATATTGGGTCCCTAAAAGAATGATGATTGTGACAATTATTAGTTCCTATAAAGAAAATGGTAAGCTGTGCAGACCCATATCATTTAGGAATGGATATATGTGATGATTTATAAGTAAAAAAAAAAACCATCTCTTAATAGTATGAGGCCCTTCAGTGTAAAGCCTAAGAACAAAACTATTACCAAAAGAATACATGAATCGTTACATACCAAACCTAAACCCCCAAACCCCCTTCCCCACCAACTGAACTAGCCCTAGTGGCTGACCGTAAGTAATACTTATTGCCTTAAACTAACATGTTGAACTCTTAATTTTCTAGCTAGCTAGTTCTTTAAGCATAAAGTAACTCTAGAATTGGTTAGAATACTCAGGGCCGGAATGACAGAATTAGCTTGAAAACAAGTCAAAAATGTGTCAATATATATACCTTTACGAATGTTTAAAATAGGAAACGAGAGTACTTACTAGTATTATGGTTACTCAAGGTAGACTTCTTCACACGAAGGAGTCTGCTGATGCCCATATCAGAAAGCTTTGCACATAAATTTGATGTTTCCTTGCTTATTAAAATGTTTTTGGGCTTTAAACCTCTGTGAATTAAATCCAATTCATGCAGATGACCAAGCCCGTAAATCATGTCCCGTGAGATCAAATATTGAAAAACTATTGCATATATAAGATTCTATCAATAAGCATAATAAATCTAATACAAAGAGAAGGGGTTTCTAACTATGAACCATTAAAAGCCCAATTTATGCATAATATATGCATAGTTAAAGTTAGTGATGATTGAAGGAACCTTTAACTCACCTCATCAATTTGAGTAATAAAGGTGATGGACGGCCATTACATTCTTCCCAAAGCTTAACATCTCCCAAAATAGACTTCAGTTTCTCTGAGTGATCATCTTTGTACACTATCACAGACATTTTGTCAACAATATGGTCCTTTTTGACAGACTCATATTCATCTTTCTCCAAGCCATCTTCTTGGAACATAGGCACAGTTGATCTATCATCATCAGGTTTTTTTACAAGTAGTTCATGTTGATTAGAGAAATCTGCTGAAGACATTTGGAGGAGACGTTTCACAGCCACTGAACTACCTTCATAAGACCCCTCATAGACAACGGTCCTATTGCCACTTTTACCAATTTCAATTTGTTTAACCAACAATTTTTCATCTACCCACCAACAATTTTCCTCGGCTACAACTTCTGAGTTGGAATTGCTTCCTTCTTTTACCTGATTTAACATAATTTCTCACATATAAATATAACACTAGATGACATGTCCTAAAATTAAAGAAATAACACATGTTAGAGTAGATAAATAAAACTTAACTGAAAAAAATGAAAATTATCGAAGGTTTTAAAATCCGTCATAATTTAACTTTCGATTTGTCGAGTACCCTCCATTTTATTAAATGCATCCTCCAAAACTGGAGGGACCAATCGATAAAACTTGTCAGACTAGGAGAGTAACAAGTGCAACTTCGGAGAGAAGACTATTCAATAGTTCAATTATTGACACAAATTTTCTTCCACAAATTAAAAAAAAACAAAAACAAAAAAGAATGTAAAACACCAATCATTGAATATCTTCAATTTGAGCCATTCATAAAGTTAATAATTGAGCGAAGGACATTGACATTTTTGTTTGCTAGACTTTTCTTTATCACTGATAATAGGCTGTCTTCAATTATTCATTATCAACGACAGTGATAGAAAAAGTGAAGGGTGAAAAAAAGGAGAAATAAAATTTGGTATGTATATGGATCTATATGACAAAATTTAGTAAGTACTGGAGAAAATGTTGGAATTCTCTACGAATGCTAATTCCCGGATTTTGCCGTTTTCAACAACCATACTGCCGTCGTTTTTTTTCTTACGATGTCGTCTGCACACTTTTAAATTGTTTTTTTTCTTTCTTTCTATCTGTGTTTTAATTTTTTAATATCATTATGAACCCGTTTGGTATGACATTTGGAACTCATCAGTTGGAGTTCGTTTCCAACCGAACCCGTTTGGGTCATCGGTTTGTTGGCTGTCCATTTTGAACCGTTTCCACAGTGAACCCAAATGGGTTTACTGTTCACGGAATCTCCACTACAGCTCTCTGCCTTCTCCCCTGCGTTTCGCACTGTTCACTGTGACCTCTCGGTTTCCACCTCCCTGGCTTCTGTGACTTGTCAGTGTCCCTGTTCAACCCCCCACTCGGGTTCCATCTCCCTCTCCTCTGGCAGCTCTCTGCCTTTTCCCCTGCTACTCGCACTGTTCACCCCCCCTCTCGAGTTCCATCTCCCTCTCCTCTGGTAGCTCTCTGCCTTCTCCCCTGCTACTCGCACTGTTCACCCCCCGTCTCGGTTCCATCTCCCTCTCCTCTGGCAGCTCTCTGCCTTCTCCCCTGCTACTCACACTGTTCACCCCCATCTCGGGTTCCATCTCCCAAGCTGCTGTGGGTTGTCAATGTCCCTGTTCACGAGGACGCTCGCCGTTCCAGCTCCCTCTGCTCCTTCGCAGAACCCCAGTTCACTCGTTCTCCTTCAACCTTCAAATTGTGGCTTTGCCCAGCCGAAGGTGAGCAGATGCGTCGGCGGATTGGGGCTGCGAAGCGAAGGCGAAAGAGGGGGCTTATTACCCATTATTTCCGAAATCAGAAATCGTGTCCTCGGCCAGTTTCTTGTCCGACGCCGCCGGCAACCAGCGGCTACTCCTCTTCGGGAAGCAACTCGGTAACCCTTGTAAAAATTCATCCCTTCTTCGCGAAAAAATTTTTGTTTTTCCTTGTGCTTTTTCGATATTGAACTTTCCTCTGTCACGGGTGTTGCGTTTCTGGGTTTTTAGTTATTGATTTTGAGCTTGGGTGCCATTTGGGTTTTTTGGTGGCTGACATTTGATTTCATCCTATTTTGCATCTTTGCTTCAATTGTTGATTCTAATTTCGGTTGCGTTTCAAACCGAATTTTTTCCCCAAATTTTTGATGCGTTTGTTCGATGCATGCAACTGATGGTATAATCGTTCTTCTTTTTTTGATTTTGGTCTGACAGTTGTGCTTTTGCTTTCCTTGTGCTTTGTCGATGCAATATGTTTGAAACCGACCTTGAAGATATTGATATTCGTTTGTTGTGATTGATTTTCACCTTGGAATTTTTTTAGCCATTGGAGCTACGGAAAAATTTTAGGTACAAATGTCCCAATCAGGTATGTTTAAATTATGTCACCGGAGTTTTCTGAAAAATAAAATTGGTTTTGTTTTCAAGTAAAGGATTTTGGATATTAAATTAAGCGTCTTTTAATTATTCGATTTTCCGCCCATGGCACGTAGAATAGGATGTGAAATTGTGTTTTTTTCAGATGCGTTGTCATTTGTAAGTTAGATTAGTTAATACTTTTTAAAAAGTATTTAGACATTTATTGACTTTCAAGAGCTATAAAATAAAATTAGGTGTAAAAGTACAGTTTAGTTGGAGTTTAGATAAGCTATCGAAGAAAAAGAAGGAAAAAAATTGGTTTCAGTCAATCAAACTTTATCCAAACATGGCCCTTGTTTTTTTAAAAAACTATTCATCTCAAACTTTTTTACCAAACAACCAACTTAAACTCAACTTTTTTTTTTCAAACAATTTACCAAACACTATCATTTTCAACTCAACTTACATCAACTCAAACTCAGCTCAAATTTTTTAACTCAAATTGACGAACCAAACGGGCCTTATTATTTTAATAAACCGAATCTAATTTTGGTTTACGGTTTTACACTATTGTCGGCTAGTCGTTTAGTGTCGCTTAATTAACTATTTCTGTTCTTTTATTTTTAAGTTGGGGAATTAAGGGATTCAAACGCTATCTTTTGTGGCAGAGGTCAGGTGTAAAACTATTGCTTTGCTTTACCTATAGGCTATAATCACGCTTTCTTAACTATTTCTTTCATTCTATTTATTTTATTTGTTAGGACAGCATTGCATCGTGCACTCGTTTTATTGTCGTTTGATTAATAAAAAGTAACAAAAATTGCTAATTACAAGTGATACACAATATGAAAATATTTATCATGGTAGTTTACTCGTTAGGCCGTCATTAACTAATGCTCCCATGTTGTCGTTTATTCCCTCTCTCTCTCTCTCTCTCTCTTTTCCGCGTTGTCTGCTCATTTAATTATGGTTTATTATTTGTTGTCGTTTACGGCATTATCTATACATTATATATTTGTTACCAAAGTTTACTTTTTTCCCCCTTAATTAGTATCGTTTATTTATTAGTATTGGTATCGAGATAATTGCTACATCTTTTTATATTATTCTCATTTTGTTTTCATTTCCTAATTTCCTCGTCCTTTCTTCATGTTTACTTGTTTTAACAATGTTTGCTTAATTGTTGTCGTTTGTCCCATGCATTGTCATTCAATAGTCAGGATATTGTTGTTGTCGTTTGATATCATTCCTAATTCGTTGAACAAATTCTTCATCCTCTGTTGCCTTGAGAAGTAGGCCGTTGTTACCTTTCTTACCTTTTAATCAACACGTCGTTTACTTGAACATCGAAAACATGTCGTATAAAACGACCATACGTTAGATAGATAGGATATCATCTATTAGTTCGCACAAGAGCGTGAAAACAAGAATAATACGAAAGCGGTTACGTACAAAACAATCTACAGAGTTCACACATTTATTTATTTATTTAGAGACATATTGAGATTGGTAGTATCTGCATGGAACAGATAACACCAAAGTGAGAGAGTTGTAGGTGAATTAAGGACCGTTTATCCCCATTAGACATTAAGAGGCAATCAAAAAAGTGCGAGGAAACTTCTGAGTGTAAGTGCATTAATCCATAAGTAAATGACGAAGGAAACTTACTTGCGACTTCTTCAAAGGACAAGGAGTTCCTGTCTACTTCATGATGCCCTGTTAAGGAAAAATGTGTATTACTATGAAGCGGCAATTTAACATCTTCACTAAGAAACAAACAAATATATATTCCTTGCATGTGTAGGTCAACAAAGATGCCCATAGTTTTCTCGTTTATCAATTGCTTGGATGAGGGGTAAGTAGATTTTTCATAGACGCAAGTCTAATGTAGAAAACAAGCAATCAAAAAAGGAGGAAACCTTTGGTAAGGTGTCAACTTCAGTGGGAGAACAGCTACCAGGACAGCTAAATGTGGATAGTCTGGGCTCTATTTCTTCTTATAAATAAAAGATCATGGCCGACAAGAATTGATAATGTTGTCAAAAAAAGAAAAGCATCTTAGCTAGCTTGCAGGCTGGTCCCCCTACGATAAAGAATAAGGTGGAATTATGTAACGACACTTCACATATTATTATAGTTGATTTTTTATTTACATATTCATCTCTTATAAATTACGATAAATAGTAAACTTAAAATAAAAAAATCTTGACTTATCAAAAAAATTTACTTAAATAATTTTAAAAGACTCTAGAATTGTTTTAAATTATATCAAAATAACCTTATAATTAAAATAATATTTTTAAAAAAATCAATTTCATGGAATAAAATTTAAATTCATATAAATAATCTAATCAAATAATAATAATAAACTAAAGTTTCAAAATTTTATTTGAAATTAAAAATGTTCATCTTATTATCGTTTCTCCCTTTTTTTATCACACACCATTCCATATCTGCTTCAAACTCCTCTAATATTACATCATACCCTTTCTTTTATCTGCAACATGAATTAACTTATATAAATAAATATTTAGTAAGACACTTAAATTTCACAAATGTAAATAATTAAACATTTTTCTTTTGTCATCATAAACATCATCATAAATATAAACATCATTTAAAAACTTTTTAAATGAGAGTGTACTTACCATCATAGCGCGCTAGTCATAGAAATAGTGGGTAGCAAATCCTAAACCAACGGTGACAAAAATTCCGCTCACTAGATAACATCATCATCATCGCCATTATTATCATCAAGGGTGTATAACGTTATTTTAAAATAGAAAAATACATATGTATACATATATATACTTTTCATCAATATGTCATCATAGAAGAAGTATTATTTAGGAACATCATAATATCATCATTAACATCAAAACATATACTTCTCAATTCTTTAATTTATGTTGCAGGTGATAGTGTACTTACATAAACGTCTTACTTAAATTTTTTAAATTTTCTGATGGTGACACGCGATTGAGGTCTCGGGTATTCGCCTTTAGAACCCTTCATGCCATAAATAATAAATACAATAAAATCAACAGAAAATTATAATAATTCATCAAACACATCTATCATATAATAACAGCATCTAATAGGCCTATTTCATCATTCAATAATATCAAAACACAAAAATTGAACAATTTCACAAAATTATAAAACTTTACAAAAATTGATAGTCAGACCTCTATTCCTTCAAAAATTCATAACAATTTGTACAGGACTACAAATGATCTGCAACAAATTGTAAACAAAAGCGGACATCCAGATCTTTCTAACAGTTAAAAATGGAGACAGTTTGGACCCTCCAAAATAGTTTTGAATCTGATTACCCAAATTTTACAGAAACTAGCAGCTAGACCTTTGCCCATTTGAAAAATCATAAAAACTCACATATATCGCCAAATGACCTGAAACTGAGTTCAAATGAAAGTAGACATCCATAATTTTCTAACAAAATCAAAATTTTTAAAAATAGAGACTGTTTGGATCCTCAAAAATAGTTTTGAAAACTGAACGCTAAAATTTTACAGACTCTAGGAGCCGGACTTCTACCTCTTTGAAAAATAATAAAAATTCACATTTGTCTTCAAATGATCTGAAATTGATTTCAAATGAAAGTAGACATCTAGAGCTTTCCAACAATACCAAATTTTTTAAAAATGGAGTCCGTTTACATCCTCGAAACAGTTTGGAATATTTACCATAAAATCAGAGAATTGCTAATAGCAATGGTCAAATTTGCACATTCATTAAAAATATTAAAATTATCACCACAATATACATGATACACACACTACCATACATACGGTTGGGTCCTCATGTTGATATTAAACATTAGCCTGTAAAGAAGGAATCAGCATAAGTATCTTCTTGCAATGGAAAATTGAAATGTTTGAAAAAAAAAATAGTAATTGAACTATAAATATTATGCTATTTTGGTCTCTGAATTCTTAATTTTGATAAATTAGTTCCTAAAATTTTATT
The DNA here is from genome assembly GCA_025413485.1 of Ficus microcarpa. Taxonomy (NCBI): domain Eukaryota; kingdom Viridiplantae; phylum Streptophyta; class Magnoliopsida; order Rosales; family Moraceae; genus Ficus; species Ficus microcarpa. The sequence goes on from JAINRI010000156.1 coordinate 11,728, forward strand.
TTTTATTTTTTTTTTTTTGTTTTTGTTTTTGTTTTTGTTTTTAATCAATTGAAGTGCTTGACACTAATTGACAAAAGATTTTTAAATTTAACAAGATAATTGCATCTCCATCACATAATAACTAAAAACATTAAAGATATTATTACATTAGGCGCAAAATATTCTCGTTTTAGGGATTTTTAGTATAGGAATAAGAGTACATTTTACACGAGGACATTTTACACACAGTATAATTAATTTTAAAGGCTTAGCTAATTAGCAATTGTGTTGAGTTCATATGTGTACATGCAGTCGAAGTCTAGTTAGTAGTTCCTCTCGACCCTCAGTTAGCAACAGTGAAATACTTGCTGAAGTGCTTCTCTTCTTTACAATATTTTTGTACCACTTTGTACACTTCAATCAAAAGCATTGGGAAACGACTCGTAAAATAGTCATCGATTCCTTCATATGATGGTCTGACAAGTGTCTGAAACATCACAAGCAAAGCAAACCAAGTGAATATTAACCCTGAAGAACTTAAATAGTGTCTGAAGATGTATCATATTCATACAATATAGTATTGCAATCATCACCTGAATATCTTGTGGAAGTTGTTCATGATTGTTGAACATGTTTTGAATCAGTCGCAACAAATCCCTTACTCTACTAAAGTTGTATTCGCCTTTCACGTATATCATGTTATGCACCTTGTTGTCCCATCCTTGAACCATCTTTATCCATTTTGTACCCAAGACTGTGTGTGCAGTATCTTCGAGTGCTTTGGAAAGCACAGAGTTCCTGCCAACTTGATCACTAGTGTCACTGAGGAAAGAAAGTCTCTTCTCCGAATCCCAGAATAGTGGATGGCACAACACCTCAGCTGCTTTTGGCCTGCAAAGAATTAAGACGAGAACTGTAATTTTCATCAAGAACTGAGGATTTCATGCTAGGTGCTGAATTTCTTCCCTTGCAAGTAAAACTTTTAAACCTTCATTCCAATCCTTGGTACAATTGAAAGGCATTGCCACAACATGGTATGACGTTATGATTATTAATTAGCTTCAAAAAGTATCTGGTAAAATCCACGTTAAAGGAAATCATATAATCTCACCTTTTCTCAAGCTCGTTTTCTAACAAGGAAGGAATAAGATCAAAAGCTTCTGGGAAATCCTGTATTAATTTCAGGTTCTTTATGTACTTGTCCTCAATATTCCTATCACGTTCATTATGATCCCCAAATGGATGCCTACCGCGAGTGACGCAATAAAAGAGGACGCAACCCAGACTAAACATATCCATTTGACACTTTTGGCGTCCGCCAGTAAGCTTTTCGGGGGCTGTCCAGCCGCTGGTTCCACAATCTATAGGAAACATGTATGAGACTGTTATTGAAGAGAGTTTGAAGCAGTTAAAACTAGGTTAAGCAAAAATGTTATCAAACCTCATCAAATCGCGGTAGGTAAAATTAGATGTGAATTTGGAAAAAACCAGATTAATCATTTTGAAATCTGGTCCACTGTGTTCAATGTGATTACGGGATAGGTTATGTTCAATTGGCTCAAACGGGTGTTAAAGTGTATATTGACATATATAAGTATAATACATGCATGTATATATACATTTTTTTATTGGTAAGTAACCACATCCCATTCTAACCCACATTTTTTTTTTTTTATATTTATCAAGGATTGAACATTGGACTTATTGTGTAATAACTCGTGCCTCCATTTGGTATGATATTATTCGATTTAGGCCTTGACTCACACAATTTTGCCCTTGAGGTTTATTCAAAAGGGTCTCATACCATTAGAATTAATGTGGTCTTTTTACTTATAAATCATTATGCATATTCATTCTCAATCAATGTGAGATTGTATAGCTTACCCATTTTCCTTATAGAGACTGATGACCATCACAATATCACCTCTTTTTGAGAACCAATGTCCTCGTTAGCCACAATTCCGGTTGGGTATAGGCACTGATACCATTTTGTAATGACTCATGCCTTATGTGATTGTTATTATTCCTTATAAGAAAAAGGATAAACTTTGTAATCCCACATAATTTGAGAATGGATATTTGTGATGGTTAAGTACATAGATTACCTCTTAATGATATGAGGTCTTTTGGAGCTAAGCCTTAGATAAAAACTATGTGGGCCGATGTTCAAAACGGATAATATCATATTAGATGAAGGCATGAATCGTTTAAAATGGTAGTCTATACCAAACCGAAAGTGTGGCCAACAAGGACATTGGGTTCCAAAAAGAAAGGTGATTATGACAATTATTAGTCTTTATAAGGAAAATGGTAAGTTGTACAGACTTACATCGCTTACCACCTCCTAATGGTATGATACCCTTTGGGGTAAAGCTTAAAAGCAAAACTATTACCAAAAGAAACCATGAATCGATATGTACCAAACTTAAAAGCCCAAACCCCCCTTCCCCCACCAACTGAACTAGCCCTAGTGGCTTAATGTAAGTAATACTTATTGCCTTAACTAACATGTTGAACTCTTACTTTTCTACCTAGCTAGTTCTTTAAGCATAAAGTAACTCTAGAATCGGTTAGAATACTCAGGACCGGAATGAGAGAATTAGCTTGAACACGTAAAAAATATGTCAACATGTATATCTATACGGAATGTTTAAAATAGGGAAACGGGAGTACTTACTAGTATTATTGTTAGTCAAGGTAGACTTATTCTCACCAAGGAGCCTGCTGATGCCCATATCAGAAAGCTTTGCACATAAATTTGATGCTTCCTTGCTTATTAAAATGTTTTGGGGCTTTAAATCTCGGTGAATTATATCCGATTTATGCAGATGAACAAGCCCGTAAATCATGTCCCTGCGAGATCAAATATTGAAAAACTATCTTCTATCAATTAGCATAATAAATCTAATACAAAGAGTAGGGTTTCAAACTATATAAACCATTAAAAGCCCAATTTATGCATAATATACATGCATATTTAAAGTTAATTAGTGATGATTGAAGGAACTTTTAACTCACCTCATCAATTTGAGTAATAAAGGTGATGGACGGCCATTACTTTCTTCCCAAAGCTTAACATCTCCCAAAACAGACTTCAGTTTCTCCGAGCGGTCATCTTGGTACACAACCACTGACATTTTGTCAACAATACGGTCATTTTTGACAAACACAAATTCATCTTTGTCCAAGCAGTCTTCTTGGGACATAGGCCCAGTTGATCTATCGTCATCATGTTTTTCTGGAAGTAGTTCATACTGACTAGAGAAATCTGCTGAAGACATTCGGATGAGTTGATCCAAGTTGCAATCACAGCGCTCCATAGCCAAGTAAACAAAATCTGGGTTACGTTCATGCCCATAATATCTTACTATATTCTGGTGATGACTAGGTTTTCTGAGAAGCTCAATTTCATCATACTTCACTGTAAGATGACTTAGGAGGAGACGTTTCACAGCCACTGAAGTACCTTCATAAGACCCCTCATAGACAACAGTCCCATTGCCACTTTTACCGATTTCAATTGCTTTAACCAACAATTTTTCACTTACCCACCGCCCATTTTCGTCGGATGCAACTTCTGAGTTGGGATTGCTTCCTTCTTTTACCTGATTTAACAGAATTTCTCGAATATAAAAATAGCAGTAGATGAAAATGAAGATTTAGATCTATCAATATAATGTTAATTGAACAAAGAAACCTTTTAGCAAACGAAAATCATTTGTACAAAAACAAGAGAGACCAGTTCAAGCTAACATGAGTAACAAATGAAAGAGCTCATGAAAAAGACCAATTATCCACACTCGAAGAATCAGACAAAAAGGAAGAATCAAGTGCCCAAGTGTCCAGAATAAGGTATAAAACACTAATTGAATCCCCCGTCTTGATCTACAGAAACGAAAATACTGAAAATAACGATTCCTAGCTTGGTGGCCAAAGTGATATAATGCTTTGGTTCACAAGACAGCACCTCACCCAAAAGCCACCATCTACTCAGATTAACCCTCGTTGTATTTATCTTTTAGTGTGTATAGAAAATGAAAAAAAAAAAAAATAGAACGAAAAAAAAAACACAAAAACAAAACACAGTGTTCTTCACGGTGGGGAGGTGCCTGAGTGTCGCCGGACTTTCGATCTCCCCACCGGAGAACGACAGGATGTAAACGGGCCCTAGACTAAAATTGGTTTTAAGATTGTTAGTTCTCCAAGTCATTATTACAGCAGTAACCGTTTGATCCTGAATCAAATTTCTAAAAAGTGAACTAAAAAAAAAAAAAAAAAAAAAAAGGAAGAAGAAGAAGAAGAAGCAAACGGGTAAGATACCGAGGGATGGAGTGCTGGCCGGTTCAGTGTAAATTCGGCCATGGTTATGTTTGAGATCCGTTGAAGTGTTCCACTAGATATCTAATTCCTCTAAATTTAGCATTTTTTCTTCAAGAGAGAGAGCAAAGGGAAGAGAGAGAATTCTCTCTTTTTTCTCACCCTATCCATTAAACAAAAAAGTGTACTCTAGGCAATAATAAGAATAATAACATAAAGTTAATAAAAATAGCAATAGTACATGCCTCTTGCCACTAGAATGATGAGTGGCTGACACATAGAAGCCTTTCACTTTCGTATTCGTTTTTTGTTTTTCGTTTTTTTTTTTTTCCGAGAGAGATCTGACAAGAATTCTTTTGTTAGATCCTACACCTAAAAGCTAGTTTTGCATTAACGTTGATCCCACCTTCTGGAAATTGGCCGCAACCTGATCATCATTAATTTTTGTGATAAAGTCAATAAAAGAATATGAGAGATAAATCTCTCCGGGCCTATAGATTCTACTTCTTTGGGAGTTACTGAAAAAGAAATATTTATATCAAATAGTCGTTTTTATTAATCTCTTTTAAAATACAAAACATTTTTTTTTGTTTTTTTTTTGTTTTTACTCCTTTGAAAACTTACGGCAAGGATATATAGTTAAAAAAAAAAAAAAAAACTTTAGCAACATTTAATAACGACAAAGATATATTGGAACAAAACTTCATACATTAAGCAACTATAGCATTTATCAAAATCAAAAAAAAAAAAAAAAACCAACGACGGCTATATGATCAACAAGATGAAAAATACACTCCATAAAACTGCTGATATTTCAGTCTTCCACTTGAAAAAGATCAAAACATACTAAACGAATTCAAAAATAAGAAACAGCTGATGGAAAAAAACATTAAACGAACTAAAAAAAGAAAGAAAGAAAGAAAGAAATAATTCTTAAAAATTGTCCAGGGACAAAAAAAATCACTATTCATGCCCATCTTGTATTCTTCTTAATAATTAGGTAAGGAGAGCTTTTTTATTTTTTTTATAAAGTAAAAACAAAAGTAGACAGAGTTTTTTTTTATTTTTTATTTTTTATAAATAAGGATGGGTTGAATGAGTAGTTTTTGTAAACATAGTTGTACTTATAAGTAATTTTACCAATTAAAATTATAATAATCAAATAATTTATAAAGGTGGGAAAAGTAAAATGTCGGGTATCAATAGACCCTTATTTACAAAATGAATAAAATCTGAAATTCATTTATTATTTATTTCAGGTTTATCCTTAATGTTTGTTTTGGAATAAAATTCTCCTTGAATTGAGGAATAACAATTTCAGAACTTTTATTGTCAATTTTTATCAATTTCAAATTGATTAGTTATTCTAGGCTATTTTTATGTGAGGAAGTTTTTTCCCCTAAATTATGTGATTACATGCCAGTGATTTTTTTTTTTTAAAGAACATTTAGTTTTTATTTTTAGTTTTTTAGTTTTATATTTTAAAAAAATTTGACGTTGTGGTCATCACAACAATGACTTTATAAATTCAATGATTATATTTTGTCAAATGTTATTCATACTATAAGGACCTTATAATTGTACTACTGATCAATATCAATATGATCATGATTTATATGGTAATATCCGTATTACTTAACAGGAGAACTTCAAATGACATATTCTAGGCTTTTTAATTTCTTTTTATCACATTTTAATTCCAAATTATCACTTTTAACCATATTAACATAATTAACCTACAAACTTGGAAAAACATAAATTAGGGGAAAAAGTTAAGATAAATTTCTAAGATTATAGTAAAAATATAAAATATATAAGCTTAACAGTACTAAAATAAATCTATTTAATAGAGTTATCACAATTGCTCACAATCCGCCAATGATTTGGGTGACGAACAGCAGATTTGGGTGACGAACATCAGATATGGATGACAAATGATGGATAATATAGTAGTTAAACAAATAACTATTATCTATCATTTAACATCTTTCTCTTTTCGTACAAAAAAATTCGAAGGATTTTTATAATCCTTTTAATTCTTTATATTTCTCGTTCCTCCTACTTTTTTTATCCTTCTTTTCATCCCACTTTTCATCCTCCAACCAAATGGGGAGGCAACATTAGTCATATCCTAGTGATTTATATGTGAAGAGCTGGGCACTGAAGATTCACACTAGTCCATGGCGCAACAAAACAATTTTTTTTTTTTTCCATTGATTAGAGCTGGGGGAAGAATTCCGATGTAATCTTTCTAATTACATCTTTATCTATGAATATTATTAATTCTTTAATGAATGTTTTATTTTTGTATACATTGAAGGTAAAGTTTAACCCATTTGGTGAAAACAAAATCTCATTCACTTAAGTTTGGGGAATTAACACTCTACGGGGATATCATCGGTCTTATTATATGAAATTATGAATTTTGTATCTATGATTAAGTTCCTACCTCTCTCTTTTTTTTCTTTTTTTTTTTTTTTTGCTGAAAAAAAAATCCTACCACACTATATATGTTATTGAAAGATTGTCTACTAGATTTCCGTCATATTGAAACGAATTTCTTTGTTTTTTTTTGGCTAGAACATGCTGAAACGAGATTGAATGTCTTTACTCTTTAATATGATTACGTAAGCGAGTCGTACTCAATTGAGTTGACATGCTTAGCCAATATCATCTCAAATTAACATAATTAACAAATGATGGACTGTACTGACATGTTGTTGTAATAAAAATTAAAAAAATAATAATACCAATAATAATATAATGATATTATAACAGCACTGGCTCTATGGAAATGAGTGCTTGCCTTTGCCACTAGAATGATGAGTGACTGACATAAGAAGCCTTTTTCACATTTGCATTCGTGTTGTTTTCGTTTTTCGTTTTTCGTTTTTCGAGATCTGACAAAAATTCTTTTGTTAGATCCTACACCTAAAAGCTAGTTTTGCAGTGACGTTGATCCCACCTTCTCGACATTGGCCGCAACGTGATCATTAATTTTTGTGATTAAAAGTTAATAAAAGAATTTGAGAGATAAATCTCACCGGGCCTATAGATTACTTTTTTTTTTCTTTTTTCTTTTGTGTAAATCTGGGCCCATATGATTTGGAGGACAAACAGCAGATATGGATGACAAATGATGAATATCATAGGACTGCTTGAGATTTGAGTTCAAACTCAAAATTTTCATCTTAATTTTTATCTTTTTTTGAAAATATTTTTTATTTTTTCTAAAAAGTCAATAAAAATTATTATTGAAACTTAAAATTTCCAACTTAAACTTATTCATCAAACGGACCCATAATAGTTAAACAAATAATCATTATCTATCATTTCACGTCTTTCCTCCAACATTTTTTTATCCTTATTTTCATCCAACTTTTTTATCCCACTTTTCATCCTCCAACCAAACGGAGCCGCAAAGTTAGTCATACTCTAGTAATTTATATGTGAAGAGCTGGGCACTGAAGATTCACTCTGGCCCAATTGCCCAACAAAATAAAATAAAAAATAAAAAAAGGGAACGCCCAGAATATGCTTTCTATCCAACGTTTAGAATATCCTTTAGGATACCTAGCCTGGTACATCCTATAACAAAAGCAAGAGTCATATAAAACAATTTTGTTGGTGACCACGTGTTTTTTAACGAGCTTAGTGGCCTTGGGGATAATTAGAGTGCAGTTTGCCCCAAAATTATATCTTAGATTGATTTTTACTATAAGGTAAAAAGTTTTGTAGAAAATGCCATAACAGAAACTGCCAAAATCAATCATTAAAAGTCTGAGTGTAGTAATAATATAATTGTCATCAATATTTGTTTTTTTTTTTTTTTTTTGTTTTTTTTTTTGTTTTTTGTTTTTGTTTTTGTTTTGTTTTTGTTTGTTTGCAATGGTTAAAGTAACTTATAACCAATAACCTCCTCTATTTCAGTAATCAATAGGTGATGAGAGTAGTTTTTCTTCCTAAAGCTTACCATCTGCCAAAATATTCTGGAGTTTCTTCAAGGGGTCATATTTAAAGTCGTTATTTGCAAGCTCTTATTGAATATATTCGGACAAGGTCATCCAAATTGCAAACATCATGCTCCAAAGTAGGATAAAGAAAATCTTAGCCACGGTTGTTTCCAAGATATATGCTTCACCAATGTCACCATATATATTTTTTTATTTCATCACAATCAGCATTACTATGATTTTAGAGAAGCGTTTCTCAGCAATCGGTCTACCTTTGTAAGACCCCTCAAAACCAGCAATCCCACTACCGCTTGTACCAATTTCTTTCGATGTGAATACATAATTTTTCGCCTATCCACCATTGATTTCGTTGGATAAAACTTCGAAGTTAGAAATGCTTTCTTTTTTAAGCCGATTTAACATAATTTCTCACATATATAAATATAAAAGTAGATATACGGACATTTAGATCAATTCATTGTTATACCATATATATAATCTTGTTCCATTTCTGCGACAGTCGTCAGTTTCTAAAAGGAAAAAGATAAGTTATTATGCAGTTATATATCGCCTGGAAATGGATAAATGTGCTGGTTTATAAATAAAGAGATCATCTCCTAAAAGTACGAGGCATTTAGGGATGAGTCCAAAAGCAAAACTGTGTAGAGACAAGGTCTAAAACGAACAATATCAAACTAAAGGAAGGCATGTATCGTTATAAATGATATCAGAGACTAAACATAACTTAAAGTGTGGCCATCGAGAACATTGGGCCCAAAGGAAGGGTGATTGTGATTGTTATTAGTCCTTATAAGGAAAAAAGTAAGTTGTATAGTTCCACATCACTTGGAAATGGATATACGTGATGATTCGTAAGTAAAAAAAACCATCTCCTAATTATATAAGGTCTTTTCTGATGAGCCCAAAAACAAATTCCTATGGGAACGAGACTAAAAATAGACAATGTCATATCAAAAGTAGGCATGAGTCGTTACAATTTCCACCATGACAACTACAGTGCTAGGCATAAACCTTTTTTTCCTCATTTTGTTAAGTTGCTTCCCCCTTAAATATCTACAAACCTTGACGGTGGCCATAGCTTGACGGTGGGCAGGGATTCTCTTTGTTCTGTTTTGTTTTTTTTTTTTCCTTTTAATTTTACCTCACAAATTTTATAATTTTTTTACTTTATCCCTATCAAAAATAAAAAAAATATTA
>JAINRI010000157.1:0-25715 GCA_025413485.1 Ficus microcarpa
AAATTTTACCCTTTAATTTTTATGTATTGATGTCATTTTTTTTTCTTTTAAAATATCAATAAAGCTGACAATATTAATTCAGGGATAATTACGTAGCCGAGATAACTTTTGTGATAACATTCATGTACAATATCGTGAAAGATGGCAAACCAACCCTTTTATAAGGCTACAAATAGTTGGGAAAAGAAGATAGTAAATCAAACATGTTTAATTCACAAAGAGTAATATTATTTAACACCAGTGCTGCTGGTATATCATGCTACTCACGATTGAATCCTTTTCCATGAGTGAGACGACTCATTATGCATAGTTGTTGTACAAGACACTATTGTTTTCTTTTATTTTTATCGGATCACTTCATATAGGAAAATTTGGATTTCAATTACAAGCTCCTTATATGGACTCAGATCACGACTCAAAACTCAAATTATAATTGCCAAATTTTTCTTTCATGATCTCTTCCATACGTTCCACCATGGAAGCTGTGAGAAAATTCTTCCAATTTCTTTACCCTTTTTTTTTTCCAGGGTTCTAAAACCTCGCAACAAAAGATAAGTGAACCAAAAGCTAAAATGGTCCCTACTTAATTTTTACTAGTTGGCTTTACAACATTGAAAATATAAACGTCATAGGCAGATCTCTAAGCTTTTTTTTTTTTTTTTTTTGGGTGGAATTCAAGGGAAAAATTTTTTTAGTTAATGTTACAACATTATGTAGCGGAAGAGAGAGAACAACGTATTTAGGGGTACGTGGCTTGAATTAAGCTAAATCATATATAGAGGATTTTCCTTCAAAAAAAAAAAAACTTTTTTAGGGTGGCCTAAAAGAAGAAAAATGGTGAGAACTTCAAATTTTTATTAAAAAAAAAAAAGAATGGGCCAGCAGCCCCCACGACCATGGTGGCTACGTCCCTGATGCCAATGGTTTATTTAATTGACTTATCTTGTCTGTTAGAATGAATAAAGCACATGGAAATTATCAGTACCTTAGGCTTGAGGGAGTTCACGAAATTGCAATCATCAGATTTCAGCAAATTCTAATTTACCATGACAGAATTTACAAGTGTTAGATGGATGAAATGTGACATCTACTTATATATAGATATATATTTACATATATAACACCTTTCTCAAGTGAATAACACGGGAATGATTGATTTCAAAAAAAAAAAAAAAAGAATGACTAAAAATATTAATTAAAAGATGGTGTAGTTTTAATGGTTATTTTAATATTTATCCATAGATAGTTATTATTGTTTTGATCGTGTGAAATGAGTATAATTTAAGATGTTCATTAAATGTGATTTGGACTGACAATTTGTGCATGACTTGTTATATAGTTTTTTAAATACTTCTTTCTTCTGGCTTTCAACAGAATTGTAAACCTTTCTTTTATGAAGATTTAAAAATAAAAAAATAAAAACCATTTAGGCTTTAGCTGATGACGTATATGCCTCCGAGAGAAATTACTGCTGCTATGTCCCATATTTATATTGTCAACAAAAGAAAATTATGTAGAAGACAGCCATAGTTAATCATCCTAGTGTTAAAAGAATTTTTTAAAAAAGTTCATCACATCACTTTGACTTTGATGGTATTTCTTTTTCACTTTCAATTAACCTTTTTTTTTTTTTTTCCCAACCAATTGAATCTTTTGTTTTGAGTTCTGAATATCCACAAAGTTTTCAGAAGTCGGACAAGAAAAAACAATATGATTGATTTATCAATAAATGAAACTTTTTTTTTTTTCCCTTTTAAGGAACAACAAAGAAACCCACTTATTAAATAAGTAGTCCATGATACAAAGAAAAAAAAAATTATGAATCTGACTAGCTAAATATTCCCTTTAAATCTAAACGATTGTGCATTACAACAATATTGCTTTTCTGGAAATAACTGATAACGCTTTCTTACAACTTTCATTTGTTTGGAGTGCCATGAAGGAGCTTGTAGGATAGATAAAAATTTTTCGTTTTCATAGAAGACAGAAAGAAAGAGAGTAATATACTCGGGGAGTTTCAAAAGAAATTTGTTAAAAACTAAATGTAACAAAAAATAAATAAAATTAAAATGAAAAAAAGAAATTCCCTTTCCTCAAAATAAATTTTATTTAATTAATATTTAGAGAATCGGTTACTTAACCTGTAATGTGAAGTCATCAAATATCAATAAATCTGATTTTGATTTTTATAGTTTTCTCTTAAAAAAAAAGAGTAATTATTGAAAACTCTTATATATATATATATATATATATTTATTGGACCTAAAAAAAAATGACAAACACAGAGTTGCAAATAATTGATTTTCTTAGGCGTTAGATTAGATTGAGATGACAATGAGCTGGGATTGAGCTTTATACCTTTGCTCAAAGTTCCATGGCTTGCTGCTGCTGTTATCACAAATCAGAATATAACACGTGGCTTATAAAGAGAACAGGATAAGAGAATTTCAAAGCGTTTTTAGCTAAAAGCGCTAGCATTTAAGCATTACAAGAGGGGAAAAAAAAAAAAAAAAAAGGCCCACTTTAAGTAAAAGCCCAAAGGCTTGAACATGGCCACTTCCCACTATTCATGGGCGGAACAAACGAAACGTCACAGATATCAATGTTTTTGTTTCATTCAGTGCCTCCACTGGCCCTAGCCCACATCTGTCCCTCCGTGTGTGTGTAGGATTTTTCAATGATTACTTTCTTTTTTTTTTAAATAATCACAAATAAATTTATAAAAATAAGACTTCATTTGGTAAAACAGTTGGAATTGAAATTTTTAAGTTTGAGTTGATTGACTTTTTAAAAACTAGTTAAAATTTTTGTTGACTTTTTAGAAAAAGACAAACTGAGATGGAAAATTTAAGTTTAACATGTAAAGCCAAACGGAAGTTAAGCACATGTATTAATTACATTTGGTGATAAGTAATTTTGGTTACTTGCTATAGTAGATCAAAGTAACCTATTTATCTAAGGCTCCGTGTGTTTTGTAAGTTTAAACTTAAAGTTTAAATTCAAATTTTTGTCTTTTTCTGAAAATTTTTTTTATCTTTTCTAAAATGTCAACAAAAGTTAATATTCAAACTGAAAAATTTCAACTCAAACTCATTCACCAAACGGGCCCTAAGATTTTTTTTTTTTTTTAGTGGACAATGAATATTTAGAATCAATTTTTTCTTTTTTAAGTTCAATTAATTTTTGAATTTTATTACAACTTTTCTTTTGTTACAAATTTCCTAGTCCTTTTTCTTTTCGTAATAAATTCTTGGAATTTTGTTTCCATTTAATGAATTCAAAGGTGTCTCCTCGTATTAAACTAAACACGAAATAAGGCCGCAGCCACATGACGAAAATAGCAATTGTCTCAATAGTTAGTAAATCGTAGCTGTTTGTTTCACAACCTTTTTCTTTTATGTTTAATTGGGTAGATAATTCATCGTAATTTTATATAATCTAAAGGTTATAACAACAGATAGAAGGATGGGTGTCTAAAAAGATATGCACAACTCACAATTATTTGTTCATAAGAAAAATATTAAAAGAGAACAGAGATAAATTTCATGTTTCCTTCGTGAATTTGAGTCATAAATATAGTGTAATAAAATTTAGTTTGTGATATCCATTTTTTCAGAATTATAGAAAACCTTGCAAATTTATTCCATTCGTTACTTTAGATATATATATATATATATATATATTTTGAAAATGGCGACATGACAACAAAGTAGATTCAATGATGTTGTGAAATGACAATTCTATTGTTCCTCATATAAAGTTCGGTAACGAAAATTAAATATTATACTCTAGTTTGAATAAAAGTTTAGTACTAATTAATAACTATATTTGTAATTAAAATGATGAAATTTGTTTTTCCAATCAAAAATCTTAATTAGCTTTTTACTACAGTTTATTTATTTACGTCTCTTGCAAAATAATAATAATAATTATTATTTATTAATATTAATATTAATATTAATATTATTATTATTATCATTATTTTGCAAGAGGCGTAAATTAAAGTAAAATTTTAAACTAAAAGGACAATATAACAATCTTTTATGTTTATTTCTGGATTTACATAAATTAATGCCTTTCCTAAATAAACTAAACTTGCAATAAAATTAATTTCTAAAGTTTGGAGTTCGAAGGTTGTGGATTTATATGTTGATTTTCTTTTTATTTTGTAGATTAAAGTTTAAAATATGAACCTTAATCACTGTGATTTATTTATTTGTACATTTTGCTCTTATTTTACTCTCCTTAAGATTTTTCTAGTAAGGCATTTCGTTTTCAAAATGTTTCGATTGTGTCATATATATATATATATATATATATATATTTTACACAGCTAAATCATAAACCTTTTACAGGAAAATGAATAAGTTAACATTTGTTTTAGTAATTTTGATTATTAAGTTAATGGTATTGGCTCATCCATTTGGGCGGCTGACAACTACAAGATTGATGTTTCCATTGCTGTGTGTTTTCCTGGACTCGGAGGATTGGAAATGTCGTGGCTCATAAGCCCAGTGCGTGGGCGTTGTCGTCTTGTTTTGTTTCTCAGGCTCCGTTGTCCGGAATTTTTTTTTTTTTTTAGTTCTTGCTGCTTTTGTGGTCTTTTTGTTTGTTTTGTTTCAGTGGGCATTTCCTAACCAAAAAAATAAAAATAAAAATAATTATAATTATAAAAAACCTACCTAAGCCCCGTTTTCCATGAAGACTATTTTTAAGGGAGTTTGACCATTAGGCATGAAGCCTTTCTTTCTTTCTTTCTTTCTTTTTTTTTTTTTTTTTTTTTCCTGCAAAGAAAATTAAATTGGAAAATTTTAAGAGTGTATTGACTTATTGATTTTTTTAAATAGCTATATTTATTGTTACATTTATTAAAAACAAGTTTGCGAAAAGAAAAAAAGAAAAAGAGAGTAGTTATTGAAAAGTGAAAAGTTAGAATTAGATTTCACATGTGTTGGAGAGTTCGTTTAAATAAGAAATTTTGATTAAATAATACGAGTCAAAATCAAATGCACCGTATATGTAGAATATTGTTCAAATATTGAAATGTATATGAATATCTATATGTAACAATTAAAACATTAAAAAAAAAAAAGTTGAAAGAAAGGGGTACTAAGATGTTAAAACTTGAGTAAGAAAAAAAAAAGTGTAAAATCTTATTTATGTCTACACAATGTCGTATGAATTTATTATACTGATTATATATACAATGAAAACATTTTAAAAAAGAAAAAGTAGAAAGAAAGGGGTCAGTTTACTAAGATATTATTTAATATCACTAGTGCTCACAATTGAATCCTTTTCCATATAGTTGCTGTACAAGACACTACTTGTTTTCTTTTATTTTTATCGGATCACTTCATATGGGAAATTTTGGATTTATTAAAACCCAACTTCAATTAGAAGCTCCTAATTATATGGACTCAGATCACGATTCAAAAGTCCATTTATAATTGCCAAATTTTTCTTTCATGATCTCTTCCATACGTTCCACCATGGAAGCTGTGAGAAAATTCTTCCAATATCCCACTTCCTCTACCTTTTTTTTTTCGTTTGTTTATTTCCAGGGTTCTAAAACTTCACAACAACAAAAGAAAAGTGAACCAAAAGTCTAAAATGGTCCCTACTTAATTTTTACTAGTTGGCTTTATAACATTGAAAATTTAAACGTCATAGGCAGATCTCTAAGATTTTTTTTTTTTTCTTTTTTGGGTTGAATTCAAGGGAAAAAATGTTTTAGTTAACGTTACAATACTATGTAGCGGAAGAGAGAGAACAACGACGGCTTTGGTGATCTCGACGACGGCGTTGCCAAAAACATTCCTTCGAAGATGACTGTCGATCCAAAATATTATATATTCCTTCAAAAGGGAAGTTCTTACACAAACATGAACTTTCCATTGTATCAGTCAACACTATTAGGCAGAAACTCAGAGCAGTTTTAAAAGTCCTATGCATTTGAGAGCATGACACAAGCTTAAAAGCAAACTTCTAATTATGCAGGTAGCAAAGTTCTAATCACTAACCTTGCCTTCATTACATCAGTTAGCTACTCATTCCCCTCAAAATATTTCTCGAAGAACTCCGTTTCTTTATAGCCTTGGCATACAACTTTATACACTTCAATCAGGAGCTTTGGGAAACGGCTTGTAAAATAGTCGTCAAACTTGTCATATCCCACTCCGACGAAAGTCTGCAAGAGGCTCTACCAAACTAAGTTAGCATGAACATTTACAAAAATTAAAATGTGCGTGAAGTCATATACTAGTATTACAACCTTGATATTTTCCGGCAATTGTCGACGATGACTAAACATGTTCCGGATCAGCCGCAACAAATCCGGAACAGAACTAAAATTATACCTATTTCCCACATGATCGGTTATATTATCCACCTTAGATTTCCACTTTCCTCTAAACAGCTCCTTCTGAGTCTTTTGCATTGCTTTCTGAAAGTCATCGTTGTTGTTTGCTTCATCACTGGCTTCGCGGAGGAAATTAAGTCTCTTCTCTGCACCCCAAAACATGGGATGCTGCGACACCTCAGCTATTGTTAGCCTGCCAAGATTCAAAGGTATGATGTATTTATTTATTCATTTATTTTTAAGCAGAAGCAAAATATGTGAAGTGTTCTCCAATCCCCTTAGTACAATGGCAAGGTCTTGTCAAAACATGATCCAATTTAAATTGACTGAACAAGTATAAAATGAGCTGCTAGTAGATTAAGAATTATTAATTATCTTATAAGGTATAATGTCTCATTAAAATAAAAAAAAAAAAAAGAAAAAAGGAAGCATCAATAAATTAAAAAAAAAAAAATTTATGAAGTGTTATATAGAATCCCGGTTGGGAACAATATAATCTCACCTGTTATTAGGATCAGCTTCTAATAAACGAGAAATAAGATGATGAGCTTCAGGGAAGTCCTGTATCGAAAACAGGTCCTTCTTGTCGCTCTTAATATTCCTATCACGTTCATCAGGTTCTCCAAATGGATGCTTGCCCCGAGTAATGCAAAAAAAGAGAATGCAACCTAAACTAAACATATCCATTGCACGCGTTTGTTGTCCATGAAGAAGTTGTTCAGGCGCCTTCCAGCTGGTATCTTCCCAACCTAAAGTTGATCCCAGAAACAGGCATGAGACTAAGAATGAAGGGAGTGAGAAGCGGTTAAAACTAGGTTAAGCAAAAATGTTTTTTGGAGGTGTATTGTCAAAAAAAAAAATAAAATGAGACTAACATATTTATGGATGAAATGGGTATTAGAGATTATTGTGATACGAGTACTGAAGAAGTAGTAGTTGGTCTGATTACTCCTCAACTAGTTGAATAAAATGGGAAACCAACATTTTCGGGCTAGTTAGCTCTTCAGACATAAAGTAACTCTAGAATTGGTTCGAATAGAGTTTCAAAAGAAGAAGAAGAAGTGGTTAGATCAGTCAAGACCTTAATGATAGAATTAGCTTGATCAACCATTGTTAAAAATATGTGTGTGTGAATGTGTGTGTGTGTGTGTGTGTGTGTGTGTAGAATGTTTAAAATAGAGAAATGATGGTACTTGCCAGTAGTAGGGTTAGTCAAACTAGACTTGTTCCCAGAAAGAGTTCTGCAGAAGCCCATATCAGAAAGCTTTGCACATAAAGTCGATATTTCCTTGGTTATCAAAATGCTTTTGGGTTTTAAGTCTCGGTGAATTATGTTCAACGCATGCAGAGCAACAAGTCCGGAAACCACGTCCCTGTGAGTTCATAGATTGAAAATACACATATACGATCAATGTCCATTAGCATGATAAATCTAATGCAAAGAGAATGGTATGTAATGATAAATCATTAAAAGCCCAGTTGAGTAGGCATATAATATAATTTTCCTCAGCCATGTGCATAACACATATTTAAACTTGTAACCAACCTCATCAATTTCAGCAATAAAGGTGATGGACGGGCTTTATCTCCTTCCCAAAGCTTCACATTTCCCAAATCCGCAGGATACATTCGGATGAGGTCATCCAAATTGCAATCACAACGCTCCATAGCAAGATAATAAAAATCTTGATCAGATTCCTTCGCATGATACCGTACAATATTGTGGTATTGATCAGCTTTTATGAGATGCTCAATTTCTCTACCAACAAGAGCATGATGACTTCGGGGAAGGCGTTTCACAGCGACTGGTCTATGGTCATAATACCCCTCATAGGTAACGGTCCCATCATTCTCTATTCCAATTTGCTTTGATAAAACCACTAATTTTTCACCTATCCGCCGCGGATTTTCATCGGATGAAATTTTTAAGCTGGTAGACGCGCTTTCTTTAAGCTGATTAAAAGATTTTCTCACATATAAATATAGCAATAAAAAATTGATTCTCTAAGGTAACGAAGATATAGAGCTATTAAGACGTAGAAAACTTATATAAACTCTTGTAACTTTTTTAAAATAAAAATTTGTTTTTTTTTTTCCATTAATGTATGAGAATAGAGAATTTGTTTAATTTCCTTATTAACATGCTTACTTAATCTTCTTCTTACTGGACCTGTTGTCTGGTTAGAAAAGAATTTTGCTTACCATTGGCATATGGCGCATGACTGATTTCTAACAAAGAAGATAAAGGAGCCCATAAAGTAAGAAATGGTATAATTTAGTACTTAAGGGCCTATTTGGGGGGACTTTGAGAGACGGAGTTTTGAAAGTTGGTTTGAAAATATGTATTTAGCTAAATAATGAGTTTTAAATGAACTGTGATGTAAAAAATAATGCAAAAATTTAAAATGAATTTGGAAAAAAAAATCTACAAAATGAATATTGTTTCGTTCATCTTATCATTATGAGCATTTTGATACAATAATCATCTCATTTTGATATAAAATAAAAAAGTTATGAATTTTTAAAGTTTGAGTTTTTTGAAAACGAAAGAGAGAGAGAGAAAAGTGAGTTGTAAATTTTAGAGTTTCGGAGTTAAAAAAAGCAAAACGCCTTCCGGAAACAGAAACCAAACAACCTCTAAATGAAAAGAAAGAAAGGTAACACGATGACATACTTGATTTTTGACCTACTAACTAATTGGCTTATTTTGGGCATACTATTGAGTTAATAATAGTTGCGTCCGATCCAAATTTGTTATTCCATACTCTAGAGACTACTTTTTCAAGAGAGTTCATTGTAATAACTCAAGCAGTTGGACTAGATGGTTGTTAAAATTAATTATACTGATCGTGAGATATGTATTTATTTCCATTCATAGAGCCTCTTGTGAGCACTACATAAATAGAAATAGTCTATTCCTCCAAAACATTTCAAATTTTGCTTTCGTTCTAAATCTCTTCCTTTTCATCACGCAGTTTGTCCGTGTCTTTCCCTTTATGGTTTTTCGATGTATAGAAGTTTTAAATTTATACTATACATATGTATATTAATAATGAGCGACATATCTCTAAAGTCGACATTTAACATAGTTACTTAAAGCTGCTGTACATGAATGATAACTTACGTGTTCATCGACGTCCCTTACAAAATTTCTCAAAAGCTCAGTTCCCCGTGGAGTTGGATTTTCTTTCTGTGAAATAATTACAGACAATAGGTGTTAAACATTAAACGCTAATTGAAGAAAAAGAAAAAACATCCCAAAAAGCTTGAAGGATTATGCCCACTGGCCCAATGAGTTCCTTCAATGTAATACCCCTATTCCATAAAGCAATTTTTTAGTTTAAAATTTAGTTTAACTCACGCCCTCCTAAATAAAATTTCTGACCAAGTCACTGTGCGCAATGGGATACTAATAATGACAAATATAATTTGAGATAAACAAAAATAGCTAAAACATATTGAAAGAAGTAATTATGTACCAGATCGTTGATAGCGCGTACAGCAGCAGTGACAGCTTCCTTTAAGATTATAAGAAAAGAAATGGACTAAATGGGTAAGATTAAAGGAGCAGTGATATTAAAACAGTTGGAATATATATAAAAGAACATGAGAAAATCAGTACCTCTGGCTGGAGGGAGTCAAAGTTATCATTGGTGCGAGTCCGATTGGAGTCTGACATCTAGATATACTTCGTATCAAGATCAAACAGAGTCTTGAATTACTTTCTTTTCCTTAATGAAAAAAGAAAGTTGATAATTAAAGAGAGAGAGACAGAGAGAGAGAGAGAGAGAGGAGTGAAGTGGGCGATGGAATTGTGCATCTACAAAGAAGAAAAAGAATAGGAAGAGGAGAAAGCAGCAAAGGAATGAGATCGATCAAGAATAAGGGTGGAATACCCCTTTGACATGATCTGACAAGTGTCGACCCATGGCTGGGTGCACAAAAGCCGCTTGACACGCGTAGCACGTGGGCAAGATGGAGAACGCGGGTGCACAAGCTTCCTGTGGAGCACGTGACATGGAATCAGGAGTAATGCGTAGTGAGACGCGTGGCGGCTTCTGGCTGGACTTAAAGCTGACATAGGCCTGCTCCAAACGCGCCTTTGTCAGACATGATGCGATCTTTCGGCTTCGAAACGCGTCTCAGGGCGCGTATAATTGGTCGTGCAGATGAATTGCCCCATTCCGGATTTTGCACGCGAACTTAAAAAAAATAAAAAAATGATAAAATCACTAGTAAATTCTTTTTTTAGTACCCAAAAAAAAAAAAAAAAAAAACAAAAACAAAAACAAAAATACAGTGAAGTACTACTTTTTTAGTGTCTGAGGATATCAAAATATATTGAAGTGTAATATATTCGTAAAATTATCGATGTTTGTAGGATATAGTATAATTTTTATAAAATATCAAGAATATCGAAGAAATATAAAAAATTTCAATGGAAATTTTGGTTCGAGGGTACAATTGGTCGAAATTTCCAAAATTTCAAATTATCATTTATTATTTTGTGCATGCTATAATTATCGTCTATGAGCAACAAAAAATTAATATGTTATAATTATGTTATTTAAAAAAAGAGATAAAAAAAAGTCAACACATAAAAGCTGAGAGAAGACTTCTACAAATCTTGTACAATTTTTTATTTACGAAAATATATTAGGAAGAGATTAATAAACCTGCAACTTGCATGTTTACAACTATATTCAAATTATATGTCATGAAACTAGTATTGCTTGAATCAGAATGGCGTCTTCTATCGATATCGATATTTTCGTCATTGACTTGAACATTGGAAATTTGATTGGCTCAGCTAAAAGAAAAATGAAACTGGTGAAAAATCTACTTCAGATAATCACGCCATTGCTGGGTTCTAATGATGAAGATGATTGTCCTATCTGTGTTAATTGTTGGATTCTTTAATTCAGGTTGTTCCTACCAAATGTGCCCTAATAGAGCCTGATTTGTTGATTATCAGTCTATTCATAAGTTTTGTCTTTTTGGAAAATAATATGTCCTGCAAATTAAGTTGTTGGTGTAGGTAATTTTTGAATTAATAAGAAGAATATTATGGAGTCTTTAACAAACGTCAGGCATGTGCCAGATTTGAAGAGAGAGGTGCTACTGCAGCCTCAACTTGTTTAGATCCAAATTTTGAGCATTATTCGTTTATGGCATTTGCGTCTTGGTCATATATGGGTGATGCAAGGGATATCAGTTTTGAGCAAACAAAGTTCATGTATATGGCTATTGACATAAAATATAATAGATAAGTAGTAAAAATTTATGGACATTATAAATAGTAGATTTAGCTTCCATTTGTTGTACGAGTCTGGAATTAAATTTTTAGATTAAAATTGATTGACTTTTAAAAAATTAGTTATAATTTTTATTGACTTTTTAGAAAAAAAATACAAAAACTGATATAAAAAAACTTAGATTTAGACCTGAAAGCTAAAAGAAGCCTAAGCATGTGTTTGGTGCTAAGGTTTGAATTATAGAATTTGGGTTTGAATTAAATTGTGCGTCTGGTGAGGCGTTTAAACTGTTGAAGGTAAAAACGATAAAAACTTGAAACGCGTTCAAAAAAAGAGCTTGTTTCGTTCATATCAAAATATTGTGTAATTAAAAAAAAATTCTTATTTGGACTTGTATATACAAAGTTATCGACTTTTAAAGTTTGAGTTACAAAACTGTAATGGTAACCTTGAATACTGAAACTGAGGTTGGCTTTTTAGAAAAAAGACTAAAATTGGATCATAATTTATGGTTCCAACCCTAGTACCAAACACACCCTTAGCTTTTTAAACACATTGTAAAGTTGATATAAATATGTAATTGCAGGCATAGCCTAGCAGTAATTCATAATTTATGGTTCCAACCCTAGTACCAAACACACCCTTAGCTTTTTAAACACATTGTAAAGTTGATATAGATATGTAGTTGCAGGCATAGCCTAGCAGTAATTCAACATTTGACTTCACCAAAAGGTGAAGAGTGCGAATCTCTCACCCTAATTAAATAAATAAATAAGAGAAAAGAGTTAGATAGATGTGTGTGTAAAGTGAAGAGTGCGAATTACCCACCCTAATTTATCAAAAATAAAAAGTTAAAAAAAAAAGAGAGAGAGAGAAAAGGATTAGATAGGTGTGTGTCGGTGTGCGTGCATGCGTGCGCGTGTTTATATTTGAGGTAGAAAAACTAAAATGGGGATCAATTCATTTCCACACTACCATACATACGGTTGGATCCTCATGTTGATATTAAACATTAGCCTGTAAATAAGGAATCAGCATAAGAATCTTCTCGCAATGGAAAATTGAAATGTTTGAAAAAGAAAATGGTAATTGAACTATAAATATTGCCATTTTGGTCTCCGAATTGTTAATTTTGATAAATTAATCCCTAAAATTTATTTATTTATTTATTTTTTTGTTTTTGTTTTTTAATCAATTGAAGTCCTTGATACTAAATTGACAAAAGATTTTTAAATTTAACAAAAATAATTGTATCTCTATCACATAATAACTAAAAACATTAAAGATATTATTACACTAGGCGCAAAATATTCTCGTTTTAGGGATATTTAGTATTAGAATAAGAGGACATTTTACAGAGAGTATAATTAATTTTAAAGACTTGACTAATTAGCAATTGTCTTGAGTTCATATTTATACTTGCAGTCCAAGTCTAGTTCCTCTCGACCCTCAGTTAGCAACAGTGAAATACTTGCTGAAGTGCTTCTCTTCTTTACAATATTTGTGCGCCACTTTGTACACTTCAATCAAAAGCTTTGGGAAACGACTCCTGAAATAGTCATCGATTCCTTCGTATGATGGTCTGACAAGTGTCTGAAACATTCACAAGCAAAGCAAACCAAGTGAATATTAACCCTGAAGAACTTAAACAGTATCTGAAGATGTATCATATTCATACAATATAGTATTGCAATCATCACCTGAATATCTTGTGAAAAAAGTTGTTCACGATTGTTGAACATGTTTTGAATCAGTCGCAACAAATCCCCTACCCTGTGAAAGTTGTATCCGCCTTTCACATATATCTTGTCATCCACCATGTTCTTCCATCCTAGAACCATCTTTATACCGAATATCCCTTTTGTACCTAAAACTGTGGGTGCAGTATCTTCGAGTGCTTTGGAAAGCACAGAGTTCTTGCCAACTTGATCACTAGTGTCGCTGAGGAAAGAAAGTCTCTTCTCTGAATCCCAGAATAGCGGATGGCACGACACCTCAGCTGCTTTTGGCCTGCATAGAATTAAGAGAAGAACTGTAATTTTCATCAAGAATTGAGGATATCATGTTAGGTGCTGAATTTCTTCCATTGCAAGTAAAACTTTTAAACCTTCATTCCAATCCTTGGTACAATGGAAAGGCATTTTCACAACATGGTATGACGTTATGATTATTAATTAGCTTCAAAAGGTATCTTGTAAAATCCACGTTAAAGGAAACCATATAATCTCACCTTTTCTCAAGCTCGTTTTCTAACAAAGAAGGAATAAGATCAAAAGCTTCAGGGAAATCCTGTATAACATTTAGGTTCTGTATATACTTGTGCTTAATATTCCTATCACGTTCATCATGATCTCCAAATGGATGCCTACCGCGAGTGACGCAATAAAAGAGGACGCAACCCAGACTAAACATATCCATTTCACGCTTTTGGCGTCTGCCAGTTCTAAACTTTTCAGGCCCTGTCCAGCCGCTGGTTCCACAATCTATAGTAAACATGTATGAGACTGTTATTGAAGAGAGTTTGAAGCAGTTAAAACTAGGTTAAGCAAAAATGTTATCAAACATCATCAAATCACGGTAGCTACTAGCTACAATATATGACCACTTGTGTTTCCAAACGACAAATGCATTTTTTCTAAGGACAAGATGGATTGACATCTCCTCTTCAATTTTGATATCTCAAACGATATTTAACTAATTATATTTTGATACATCATTAAAAGAAGTTAGATCTTAAGATATAAAAAATCAGTTATAAAGCATTTTAAACTTGTTAAGATGACGTGATATAAGATTATTCGTTAGACACCAAAAATTGGATGTGGATTCGGAAAAAACCAGATTAATCATTTTAAAATCTGGTCCATTGTGTTCAATATGATTACCGGACAGGTTATGTTCAATTGGCTCAAACAGGTGTTGAAATATATATTGACATAATTATAAAACATGTATGTATACATACATTTTTTATTGGTAAGCACCCACCTCCCATTCTAACCTACAATTATATATATATATATATATATAGATATATAAATATTTATATCAAGGATTGAACATTGGACTTACCATGTAACGACTCATGCCTCCTTTTGATATGATATTATTCGCTTTGGGCCTCGACTCACACCATTTTGCTCTTTGGGTTTACTCAAAAAGGTCTCTTTACTTATGAATCATCACACATATTCATTCTTAAGCGATGTAAGATTGCACAGCTTACACATTTTCCTTGTAGTGACTGATGACCGTCACAATCACACCTCTTTTCGATACCCTACGTCCTCGTTGGCCACAATTCCGGTTGGGTATAGGCGTTGATACCATTTTATAACGCCATGCCTTATGTGACAATCATTAATCCCTATAAGAAAAATGATAAAATGCGCAATCCCATATCGTTTGGGAATTGATATATGTAATGGTTAAGTAAAGAAATCACTTCTTAATGATATGAGGTCTTTAGGGGTTAAGGCCCAGAGAAAAACCGTACAGACCGAGATCCAAAGTGGACAATATCATACCAGATGGAGGCATGAGCCATTAAAAATGGTAGTCTATACCATAGAGGAAGTGTGGCCAACAAGGACATTGGATCCCAAAAATAAGGGTGATTGTAACAGTTATTAGTTTCTATAAGAAAAATGGTAAATTGTGCAAACCTACATAACTTAGGAATGGATATATATGATGGTTCATAAATAAAGTAACCACCTCCTAATGGTATGAGGCCCTATGGGGTAAAGCTTAAGAGTAACTATTATCAAAAGAAGGCATGAATAGCTATATACCGAATCTAAATCCCCAAACCCCCTTCCCCCACCGACTAAACTAGCCCTAGTGCTTATGGTAAATAATACTTATTGCCTTAACTAACATGTTGAACTCTTAATTTTCTAGCTAGCTAGTTCTTTAAGCATAAAGTAACTCTAGAGTAGGTTAGAATACTCAAGACCAAAATGACAGAATTAGCTTGAACAAGTAAAAAATGTGTCAATATGTATATCCATACGGAAGGTTTAAAATAGGGAAACGAGAGTACTTACTAGTATTATGGTCACTCAAGGAAGTCTTATTCACAATACGGAGTCTGCCGATGCCCATATCAGAAAGCTTTGCACATAAATTTGATGTTTCCTTGCTTATTAAAATGTTTTGGGGCTTTAAATCTCGGTGAATTATACCCAATTTATGCAGATGAACAAGCCCGCCAATCATGTCCCTGTGAGATCAAATATTGAAAAACTATTTGTATACATGAGATTCTATCAATTAGCATAATAAATCTAAGACAAAGAGAAGGGGTTTCTAACCATGAACCATTAAAAGCCCAATTCATGCATAATCTATGCATATTTAAAGTTAGTTAGTGATGATTGAAGGAACTTTTAAGTCACCTCATCAATTTGAGTAATAAAGTTGATGGACGGCCATTACTTTCTTCCCAAAGCTTAACATCTCCCAAAATAGACTTCAGTTTCTTCGAGCGGTCATCCTTGTACACAGACATTTTGTCAACAATATGGTCCTTTTTGACAAACTCATATTCATCTTTCTCCAAGCCATCTTCTTGGAACATAGGCATAGTTGATCTATCATCATGATGTTTTTCTACAGGTTCATATTGATTAGAGATATCTGCTGAAGACATTTGGATGAGGTCATCCAAGTTACAAGCACAGCGTTCCATAGCCAAGTAAACAAAATCTCGGTCACGTGCATCCCCATAATACCTTACTATATTCTGGTGATGATGAGATTTTCTGAGAAGCTCAATTTCATCATAATTCCCTTTAAGATGACTTAGGAGGAGACGTTTCACAGCCGCTGAACTACCTCCATAAGACCCCTCATAGACAACAGTCCCATTGCCACTTTTACCAATTTCAATTGCTTTAACCAACAATTTTTCACCTACCCGCCACCAATTTTCCTCAGATACAACTTCCGAGTTGCGATTGCTTCCTTCTTTTACCTGATTTAACAGAATATCTCACATATAAAAATAGCAGTAGATAAAAATGAAGATTTAGATCTATCAACATGATGTTAATTGAACCAAAAAAACCTTTTAGCGAACGAAAATCATATGTACAAAAACAAGAGAGACCAGTTCAAGCTAACATGATTAACAAATTAAAGAGCTCATGAAAAGGACCAATCATCCACACTCAAAGAATCAGACAAAAAGGAATGAATCAAGTGCCCACGTCTCCAGAATAAGTTATAAAATATTAATTGTATCCCCTCTATGGATCTGCAGAAAAGAAATTAGTGAAAATCACGCTTCCTAGCTTGGTGGACACAGTGATATAATGCTCAGGTTCACAAGACAGTGCCTCACCCAAAAGCCACCATCGACTTAGATTAACCCTCTTTTTATTTATTTTTAAGTGTGCATAGAAAAAGAAACAAAAATTAAATGGAAAAAAAAAAAAAAAAGAAGAAGAAACTTTTAATGGTATAAGATTACCGTTCCTCATCTTGGTTTTTCTTTTTCTTCATTAAAAAAAAAAAAAAAAAAAAAAACCCCTCACTCATGTCCCTCGCAGAAACAAAAACAAAAACAAAAAACAAAAAACAAAACGTAGTGTTCTTCACGGTGGGGAGGTGCCTGAGTGTCCCCGAACTTTTGATCTCTCCAGCGGAGAACGACAGGATCTAAACAGGCCCTGGACTAAAATTGGTTTTCAAATGGTTAATTCTCTGAGTCATTCTTACAGCTACTGTTTATTCCGGAATCAAATATCAATTTCTGAAAAAAAAAAAAAAAAAAAAAAAAATGGGGAGCAAACGAGAGTAAAATACCGAGGGATGGAGTGCTCTCCGGTCCAACTTAATGTCGGACATGGACATGTTTGAGATCGTTTGGAGTGTTCCACTAGATATCTAATTCCTCTAAATTTAGCTGAAAAATTCAAATTACTATTTTTGCTTCATCATAAAAGAGAGTTTAACTCACGCGCCCCTTAAAAAAAATTTTCTGACTCCGCCACTGTGCACAATGGGATACTGATAATGACAAATATAATTTGAGAAAAACATAAATAGCTAAAACATATTGAAAGAAGTAATTATGTACCAGATCCTTGATAGCGCGTACAGCAGCAGTGGCAGCTTGCTTTAAGATTATAAGAAAGGAAACGGACTAAATGGGTAAGATTAAAGGAGCAGTGATATTAAAACAGTTGGAATATATATAAAAGAACATGAGAAAATCAGTACCTCTGGCTGGAGGGAGTCAAAGTAATCATAGGTGCGAGATCGATTGGAGTATGCCATCGAGATATACTTCGTATCAAACCCACCCCTTTAGACCTGAGTTGCAATATTTGCTGTGCTTTCTGCTTGAGAGAGACAGAGAGACAGAGAGACAGAGACAGAGAGAGGAGTAAAGTGGGCGATGGACTTGTGCATCTACAAAGAAGAAAAAGAATAGAAAGAGGAGAAAGCAGCAAAAGAATGAGATCGATCAAGAACAAGGGTGATTCTGGTTGCAACGGTGGAATAATAATAGTAATGGAACAAAAAGGAAAAGGAAAGTAAAAATCATGTGGATGATAGCAGCGTTAGAAGAGAGGCGACTGGGACGGAGGATGTGTCGAAGGTCTCAGCTGTGCGTTTATGGTGGATTAGGTTTTTGATGAAAATAAGAAGGGGTGATTATTAAAAACGAGGAAAAGTAAGGAATTACTATTCTTTGTAATTATAAACCAACCAAATGTCAAAACTAGGTCTCTATTCTTTTCATTCCTTTCCTTTTCCCCAAACAACCGTCTCTAAAGATGTTCAAAACAATACATTGACATAGGCCTGCACCAAACGCGCCTTCGTCGGGCGTGAGAGCTATGCGCCACATGGGCGCCTCCGAGGGCGATCTAACGGCTTTGAAACGCCCCCGAGGGCGCATCCCCCCTGTTTACTTACACGAATGATAAAAATAATTATGGGGCAAGTTTTCATGATCATAGCTCAATTAAATGAACAAAAATAGTGAAATAATTTTATTTTATAGATCAAAATCCTAATGTGTCATTTCTGTATTAGAATCTATTTGAAAATAAATAATTTGTTAATATAGGAACCAAAACTGTATATTTCAAAAAACCTTTAAATATGGCTATACATCTAAAAATACATATCCCAAATTTCAAAAAAAAAAAAAAAAAAAAAAAAAAAAATCATATCGAGGGCTAAAGTGTGATATGTGTATTTCTTCAAGTTCAGATATGCTGTTCCTGATTAGTCTCTTTTGTTGTCCCACCGTGGAAAGTTAAACACCTCATCAAAAATTTCCACATCAACTATTTACAAAGAGGGTGTTAACAGATATAAACGAGAGGCTCTTTTTGCCCTTTTTTTTTTTTTTTTTTGGACAGATTACTAACCCAAATGTTGTTGACAGATTACTAACCCAAACGTTGTTTTCCTTTTTCTTTTTAGTTGTCAGCTCTCACCTCTCACCCTTCCTCTCTCTCTCTCCCCTCGAGTCTTGTTGAAACAGTACAGTATGGTGCCTATGGGTTCTTTCTACCATACTCAAAGGCGGAGGGAGGGAGTGCAGAGTGGGGCATGTAACTCCCACTAAAATTTTTTATTCTTTTAGTACGTATTTAGATGCATAATTTAAATATTAAAATAACAATTCAAATTTTATCATTTTCTCTTAATTTTTATTATTCATATAGTTTTATAACTCAAATTTTAAAAATTCATAATTTCACTTAGACAAGTCCAAATAAGATGATTTTTTTTAATTATACAAAATTTCAAGACGAACAAAACAAACTCCATATTGATATTTTTTTCCAACACATTTCAAGTTTTTACACTTTTTAATTTATGCGATTCAAATACCACGATAAACGCATAAACAATCTAAATCTAAATTCAACAATCTAAACCTTAACACCAAACCATGCTTAATTTTACTCTAAAAATTTTCTAATTTTTACAATTTACCCCCATTAAAAATAAAATATTATTATATAATCCATATTTTGTCCCTATTAAAAATTAAAAATTCTCATATAACCCTCACTAATATTAATTCTGATAAAAAAAGTTTGTACTTTTACTATCTTATCCCTACTAAAATTAAAAATCATCATAACCCATTAAAATAAAAAATTATCACATAACCCCTATTAAAATTTATTTGATGTTAAAAAAATTATAATGTATGTTCTCATTGAAAAAAATTCTTGACTCCACCACCGAACATACTTATTCATGCTTCAACACAAACAAGTTAAGAATTAAAAAATAAATAAATTTGTAATAATTTGGAGGTCCACAGTCTCCAAATTAAAAATAAAAAAAAAAACCATCTAATAAACCAAAAGGAAAAAGATTTAAAAAAAAAAAAAAAAAACTCCTTACAAAAGCAGAAAAGCCTCTTACTTGCTGTGGAAAGCTTTTTTTGCTTTTGTTTAAAAAAAAAAAAAAACCATCATATCATAACATGCTTATTTCATCATTCAATAATATCAAAACACAAAAATTAAACAATTTCACAAAATTACAAAACTTTACAAAAACTGATAGTCAGACCTCTGTCTCTTCAAAAATTTATAACAATTCGTAGAGGACTCCAAAATGATCTGAAACTAATTGTAAATAAAAGTAAACATCCAGATCTTTCTAATGGTACCTAATTCGTTAAAAACGGAGACAGTTTGGACCTTCCAAAATAGTTTTGAATCTGATTACCGAAATTTTATAGAAACTGGCAGCTAGACCTCTGCTCCATTTGAAAAATCATAAAAATTCACATATATTTCCAAATAATCTGAAACTGAGTTCAAATGAAAGTAGACATCCATAATTTTCTAATAATATCAAATTTGTTAAAAATAGAGACCGTTTGTACGCTCAAAAATAGTTTTGAAAACTGATCGCTAAAATTTTACAGACTTTGGCAGCCAAACCTCTACATCTTTGAAAAATCATAAAAATTTACATTTGTCTCCAAATGATCTGAAACTGATTTCAAATAAAAGTAGACATCCAGGGCTTTCCAACAATATCAAATTCTTTAAAAATGGAGTCCATTTACATCCTCAAAAACAGTTTGGAATACTTACCATAAAATCTGAAAATTTCCAGTAGCAATGGTCAAATTTGAAAATTCATTAAAAATATAAAAATTATCACCACAATGTACATGATTCACACATACTACCATACGTACGGTTGGATCCTCATGTTGATATTAAACATTAGCCTGTAAAGAAGGAATCAACAAAGTATCTTCTTGCAATGGAAAATTGAAATGTTTGAAAAAGAAAATAGTAATTGTACTATAAGGATGTTTGGTATATGAGTTTGAGTTAAGATTTTGAAGTTGAGTTGAAGATAAGTTAAGTTGAGTTTAAGAGTTGAGAGTTAAGTGTTTGGTAAAAAGTTTGAGATAAAAAGTTTAACTTGAGTTGAGTGTCTGGTAAAAAAGTTTGAGTTGAAAAGTTTATGTTGAGTTAGGCCCTATTTGGATGTAAAAAATTTGAGTTAAAATTTTTAAATCAAATTTAACATTTCATTGTAGGTTTCTAATCAGAAAATTGGAAAAAATAAAATAAACTAAATTAGAAACACACATCAATAACATACATCAAAACCTTTTACAATATTTCTTACATAGCCATAAAATACAACAACAAGAATTACATAATTACTAACTAAAAGTGCTAATTAAAAGACATCATAATTACTATCCTAATCTGGTTTAGATAGATAAAACTGACATTAATTTCAAGTGGATTTAAAAATTAATTAAAGACCTTTTTTTTTTTTTTTTTTCCTTTTTCTAAGCTAGTTAATCAATTTTCTCAAATAGTCAATGATTAATCACATAATGGTTATTCGGAGATTCTCCAATGACATAAGAATTTTACGCATCAATAGAGTAATATCCAACAGATGATAAGAAGTAGATTAATATAGTATACCGAATTAAGGTTATATCATGTGATAAATGATAATAATAATAATAATAATAATAATAATAATAATAATAATAAACTCTCTTTCTCTCTCTCTTCACTTTCTCTCTCTGACCAACTTAATAAAAATCCTAATAAACTCTCTCTCTCTTGTTTCTCTCTCTCTCTTCGCTTTCTCTCTCTGACCAACTTTCATTTCTCTTCATTTACCTCTCTCTCTCTCTCTCTCGTACCCCCCAACCTCCTCTTCACCATCTCAGAAGCTGATCGGTCCACCACCGCCATAGCCACCGGGTCTGACTTATTACAGCTCGGCTCCGAGCTTGCTCAAAGCCATGGCCGTTGACGCCGTCATCGGAGCAGAAGGCAAGTTCAGTGCCAACCTTAGATTGTCGTCGTTGCTCGGCGGCGGACACAGCCACGGCCACGGCCACAGTCACAACCACAGCCACGACCACTACTTCTCCGACGACTCGTCGTCGATAATCTCTGAGTCAACCTGGAAGGTCAACTCGTCCTCCTCCTCTGAGCACAGGCAACAACGCCATTGACAAGCAGTAGATGGGCGACGGTGGGGAGGGACACGATATTGGTGAACAGGAGACCAAGCACGGGTGAGACAGAAGAACAGGGAGAATGGTGCACAGTAAACCAAGTTGGGTTTACTGTATAACGGTTCAGAGCGAGGTTGTGGTTGAACTTAGCTCCCAAATGACTTTAGTTGGGACTAAACTCAAAAAATCAGTTCCAACTTAGATGCCAAACTCCCTCTATAAATATTATGCCATTTTGGTCTCTGAATTGTTAAGTTTGATAAATTAGTCTCTAAAATTTTATTTTTTGTTTTTTGTTTTTGTTTTTTAATCAATTGAAGTCCTTCATACTAAATTGACAAAAGATTTTTTAAGTTTAACAAAGATAATTGCATCTCTATCACATAATAACTAAAAACATTAAAGATACTATTACATTAGGCGCAAAATATTCTCGTTTTAGGGATTTTTAGTATTGGAATAAGAGGACATTTTACAGAGAGTATAATTAATTTTAAAGACTTGACTAATTAGCAATTGTCTTGAGTTCATATGTATACTTGCAGTCCAAGTCTAGCTCCTCTCGACCCTCAGTTAGCAACAGTGAAATACTTGCTGAAGTGCTTCTCAATATTTGTCTACCACTTTGTACACTTCAATCAAAAGCCTTGGGAAACGACTCGTAAAATAGTCATCGATTCCTTCATATGTCTGAAATATTCACAAGCAAAGCAAACCAAGTGAATATTAAACCTGAAGAACTTAAATAGTGCCTGAAGACGTATCATATTCATAAAATATAGTACTGCAATCACCTGAATATCTTGTGGAAGTCGTTCACGATTGTTGAACGTGTTTTGAATCAGTCGCAACAAATCCCTTACGGTGCTAAAGTTGTATCCGCCTTTCACATCTATCTTGTCATCCACCTTTTTGTTCCATCCTCGAACCTTCTTCCCAAAACATGTCCACCCTGTACCTAAAACTGTGCCAGCAGTATGTTCGAGTGCTTTGGAAAGCTCAGAGTTCTTGCCAACTTGAACATTAGTGTCGAAGAGGAAAGAAAGTCTCTTCTCCGAATCCCAAAATAGTGGATGGCGCAACACCTCAGCTGCTTTTGGCCTGCAAAGAATCAAGAGAAGAACTGTAATTTTCATCAAGAATTGAGGATTTCATGGCTAGGTGCTGAATTTCTTCCTTTGCAAGTAAAACTTTTAAACCTTCATTCCCATCCTTGGTACAATGGAAAGTCATTGTCACAACATGGTATGACGTTATGATTATTAATTAGCTTCAAAAGGAATCTTGTAAAATCCACGTTAAAGGAAACCAAATAATCTCACCTTTTCCCAAGATCGTTTTCTAACAAAGAAGGAATAAGATCAAAAGCTTCAGGGAAATCCTGTATTAATTCCAGGTTCTTTATACACTTGTGCTTAATATTCGTTTCACGTTCATCATGATCCCCAAACGGATGACAACCGCGAGTGACGCAATAAAAGAGGACGCAACCCAGACTAAACATATCCATTTCACGCTTTTGGCGTCTGCAAGTTTTCTTTTCTGGCGCTGTCCAGCCTGTGGTTCCACAATCTATAGTAAACATGTATGAGACTGTTATTGAAGAGAGTTTGAAGCAGTTAAAACTAGGTTAAGCAAAAATGTTATCAAACATCATCAAATCGCGGTAGCTACTAGCTACAATATATGACCACTTGTGTTTCCAAACGGCAAATGCATTTTTTCTACCGATAAGATGGATTGACATCTCCTGTTCAATTTAGATGTCCCAAATGATATCTAACCAATTATATTTTGACACATCATTGAAAGAATTTAGATCTTAAGATATAAAAAATCAGTTATAAAGCATTTTAAACTTTTTAAGATGACGTGATATAATTATTGGTTAGACATCAAAAATTGGATGTGGATCCGAAAAAAACCAGATTAATCATTTTGAAATCTGGTCCACTGTGTTCAATATGATTCTTGGACAGATTATGTTCAATTGGCTCAAACGAGTGTTAAAGTATATATTGACATAAGTATAATACATGCATGTATAAATACATTTTTTATTTGTAAGTACCTACATCCCATTCCAACCTACATTTTTTTTAAATATTGATCAAGGGTTGAACATTGGACTTACTGTGTAACGACTCATGCCTCACTTTGGTATGATATTATTCGTTTTAGGTCTCGACTCACACAGTTTTGCCCTTGGGGTTTACTCAAAAGGGTCTCATACCATTAGAAGGTGGTCTCTTTAATTTACTTATGAATCATCACACATATTTATTCTCAAGCGAGGTGAAATTGCATAGCTTACCCATTTTCCTTGTTGGGACTGATGACCGTCACAATCACACCTCTTTTTGAGAACCAATGTCCTCGTTGGCCACAATTCCGGTTGGGTATAGGCACTGATACCATTTGTAATGACTCACGCCTAATGTGATAGTTATTATTCCCTATAAGAAAAAGGATAAACTTTGTAGTCCTATATTGCTTGAGAATGGATATATGTGATAGTTAAGTAAAGAGATTATCTCCTAATGACATGAGGTCTTTTGGGGTTGACGCAGCGAGAAGTTAGAAAACAGCCAAATCCATGGCTGGAAGACGAAGGAGGTGGAAAACAGCCAAATCCATGGCTGGAAGATGAAGAGGCACACCTCTGTTCTTTAGTATCTCAAATATCTCCAATACAATATTCAAAAAACTTCTCTCCTTGTTCAACCAAGGCAAATATATAGCTAAGCCCTAAACCCTCAAGACGATGTGTTTAATTAACACTAAAAACACAAGGGCCAAAACGACATCCAACTAAACATAAAAGACTAAATGACAACCAAATGAAAAATAACCAAAAAGACTAAATGACATCAAAAAGACTAAACGACAACCAAATGCAAAACAGCCAAGAATAAAAGAAAGCCACAAAAACAATGGCTACAACTTCTTCTTTAGTCTCCTACATCAGTTCTCCCCTTCTTCGAAAAGAACTTGCCCTCAAGTTCAAAGGTGAGATGTTGGTGCAGCATGAGAAAAGAACCAGGCTTGGAGGAAGTTGGCTCTCAAGAAAGAAGTTGAAATGGAATGAAGGGAACTCTGTAAAGATACCAATGAAATAAGTTCTCTGAGATATTCATGACAGAGCATATTCAATTAAGTGGTAGAGTAGTCTGTTTCTTCTTCTTCTTCTTTCTATGATTTTGGTAGACCCCAACTGAATAATCCTTTCTTACTACATCAAAAGTCCACAAAGGTAGTAAAGAGCATTTCCAAATTACTTCGAATCTCAAATAAAGCTTGCTCTGCCTTGAATGACTGCTCCTGAACATGACCATAATGGGCTTCTTAATGGGCGCTTCCTCTGTACAACCTTGGACGTCGTGAAAAAGTGCTCCAAGCTGAAAATGGTGAAATGTTAGATTAACGCCTAGCTGCCCTCCCAAGCTTCCAATGCTGTCACTAGCAGCAAATGTGAACAACCAAGCATTTTCCATCTTCGTGGCCACAAGATTCTCAAAGTTGGTTGGTGAGACAATTGCTTGATCCTCAAAAGCCAGTGTTTCTTGCACATTTCCAAAGCCAAACTTGGTTCGTCTTGGAC
>JAINRI010000158.1:0-31664 GCA_025413485.1 Ficus microcarpa
GGACATATTTAAGTTTTAATATATGATTTTAGAAGCTACTTTTAAAAAAATTTGAGTAAAACTATTTTGATATGACAATCAGGCCCAAAAAGTAATTATTAAGGTTGTATCTGAGAAAATGATATTTTAGATAATTACATCAAAAAAGTTTACGTAGTTACATGACAAAAAATAATCTAGTAAGTAGGTTATGGTGAACAAAAAGACACTTACTTAAAGAAATCATAATATATATATATATATATATATATTCACTAAAAAAAAAAAAAAAGGTAAATTGCTAGACTGTTCTGAATTTTTGACTTTCTGCAATTTTAGTCCTTGAACTTTTTGTAGCTAGAATACCCTAAACTATTAAAATATTACTACAATAGTCATTTACGTTAATTTTTGGACATAATCTATTAGTTAGCATCATTTTTTGATCAAATTATTAACAAAACCCGTTTAAAAATTAATAAGTGACTGTTGTAGCAATATTTTAAGAGTTTAGGAACATTCCATGTTCTTTGTTCGTAGCTGGAAATACCATAAACTATTAAAAACGTTGCTATAATAGTCATTTCCGTTAATTTTAGACGGAATCCATAGTTATCACAACTTTTTGATCAAATTACTAATATATTCCATTGAAGAATTAATGGAAAGGATTATTGTAGCAATATTTTAAAAGTTTTGGGATATTCCAACTACAAAAAAAAGTTTAAGAATCAAAATTACATAATGTTAAAATTTTAGGGACTAAACGAACAATTTACCCTAGAAGAAGGAGGAGGAGGAGGAGGAGGAGATAAAAGTATTGTATATGTTCTTTCAAAAGAAAAGAAAAAAAAAATGAAGTGTAAAATTCAAGTGTAACATGTCAAAAAAAAAAGAAAAAAAAAGAAATAGGTCATGTGTATGACTATACGCCATTCTATTAAAATAAAAGAAAAAGACATAAATTCTTTATCGCTGGATGTGTGGTTAAAAGAAAAAAAAAAAAGTAATTATTACACAAAATGTCTATTTTAAGAACCTTATTTTAAAATATGTCTGTTTTTTTTTTTTAATATTGCATAAATGTCTATTTTCAAATAAACAATCACTTATACTACCCAATCTGCTCTTTTATCATATTTAACATATTTTCCTTTGTTAAATTCATTATTTTTTCCTTATTTGTTCATTATTTTTGTATCTTTATTTTAATGACTAGTTTTTTATTATAGTAATTGCTTATTAGTATAATTTAGGTTTTTTATTTTATAATCACATTTCTTAAGTATGATTAAGGTTTCTTAGAAACAATTTTTTTAAATATAATTTAGTTTCTTTATGATAATTTTTACGTTATTATGATAATATATTTTTTATATTATTATTGGTATCGCTTTAATAGATGGTTTCTTTTTCTTTTTTTCTTTTGATAAAGAGATAGTTTGTAAAGTTTAAATGTGATATGAAATTTTATAAATTTTTATGGTAATTATTGTTTCATTATGATACTTTTTAAATGTGTTATGTTTTTTTCTGTACGATTTTACTATATTACTATGATGTTCTTTCTTTATGATAATTTAGTATATCATTGTGATGTCTTTTTTAGGTTTTAAAGTATTTAATATTTATTTACAATATCATTTTTCAAAATATTTTCTGTGAATTTATCTTGATGAGTAATTATTTATCATAATGAACATTTTTTATATGTCATACAATTAATATCTATTATGATTATTTTTTCTTTATAATAAATAAAGTAAAATGATCTTTTTTATTTTCTTTAATAAAGATTTGCTTAATCTGAAATGTTTTAGAGATTTTTCTCTTTCCTTTTTTTTTTTTTATCAATTATTTATTTATTTATTTTCATTTCTTGATGAAAGGGTAATGGAGTTTTTATAAGTATTAATTTAGACATTCATATAAATAAAGAAAAAATTGACATCTTTTAAATCATAGTATTCAATTTAGACTTTTAAGTAAATAACCTAATTTTCCTTTCTATATTGTACTATGGAAAAGGATTACTTGTTCCAAAAATCTCATCAGAGCAATTAATGATGGTGATTTTCTCTTATACTATGGTATGTAGCTCTCATATTTTATTTTAAAAAGTATCATTTTTGTTACTAAATTAATTCAAATTAAGTAATATTAACTTGTTTAACATTTTGTAAAGTTTCAAGAAAAAAATTATGGGTTTTTCTCTATGTATCCATTTTTTTTCTTTTGAGATATTTGTTGATATCGACATTTCCATCGGTATTATTAGTAAATCAAAACCTCAACAACTCTATTAACATCAACATTTTCATATTTGTTTCAATTTGTGTTCGGTTATGCTTTTGTATGACTATTTAATAGCCCCCATCTTGTAAGAAACCATTTGGAAAATAAAGAAAAGTCTAAAGTCTAGCAACTTGCTCTCTCTCTAAATTTCTCTGTACGAATCTCAAGTAGGAAGGTAGAAAATATAGAGGAGGATCAACCGAAAATCATAATGATCATAAAAGACAATTTACCGGTATAGGTCTGTTGGCAATGATAAAATAGCGGACATTAATCTTTTGAAGACCATAAAGTGCCCGTCAAAGCCAGGAGGGATGTCCCATGACTTATCTTGGTTGTGAGGTTATTGTTCTTTATCCCGGCAAAGTTTACAGATCTGTATCAGGGCCTCCTCATGATATCAAATAAAAATAAATTAAGATTTGATGGGTAAAATAGTAATTACACACTTAATATCTAAACAATCACAACTTATATATTTTTTAGTCAAGATTGATAATATATATACACACATAATTGAAATAATAATTTCAATTTATATATATATCATGTTTTTATATTTCTCCATTGTATTCTTTTTTTTTTTTTCAACATTTACATTCATATTGACAACAGTGTATCAAATAAATAAAATCCGGATATGAATAAATGAATCTACTTATCTCCATTCCATAGCTTTGATTTTCTTTCATTCAAATAAAGGGTTCATTTGATTTGCTGTGATACAAGAAGTCCCCTTTCTTTTTTTTTTTTTTCAATAATTTTAATACAATATTAAATTAAAGTAGATTATTCAAATAGAATATATGGATAACATAAGAGATAAGAGTTGACCTACAAATATTTTTATTTTCATCGATTTTTATATCTGAAACTTTTTTTTTTTGGTTCTCATCGAATCTGTTCATTTTTATTATGTTCATAATTGATTATAAATTTTTAGATTTATGTTTTTCCTTTTTCAAATGTTTTGATTTTGTCATACAATTCAACCTCTTTATTTATTGTTTATTGGGATTCCGATTGTATCTATATATTCTAATTATTTTAGTTCAAGCTGCTAACTCAATGATAGAGTACTCGGCTTTTAAGTGCGGCTAGCATCTTTTACACATTTGTATGAAGCAACAGATTCGTCTATACCATCAATAGAGTTTGTAAGACCATGACTAATCCTGAAAGGAATGAATAGAAAAAGCAGTATGTTGTAGATGCTGGTTTACTACAGTCAAAAATTTAACAGAAATTAGTGAGATTGAACGGATTAAATAATGAATTAGGCCCCTAGCAATCGTTGATGAAATTCATAAAGCAGACCAAAGAATTGAAATGTTTATATCAGAAAGTAAAATGAAAATAAATGCTTGAATCTGGAAATAAACAGGAAATAAATGAACACCAAGGGTTATAGAGGTTCGTCCAATCGAGATGCTACGTCCTCTGAGAGAGATTTTATTACTGTATTTGAGCATTTTTACAGTACAGAAGATTGTAAGGTTTCTGGAAATATTTTGACAGCGTAAGAGTATGTTCTGACAAAGGATTTTCGATCTGTGTGTCTGTTCTCGACAAAAGTTCTCGATCCCTGTAGAAGGAGGGGTCTTCCTCTATTTATAGAGGAAGGAACCAGGTCTGAAAACCGAAGTTTTAGTGAACGGTTATCGTTCTTGTATGATGGGACACATGTCAATAGATAAGTCGTGCGGTTGACTTCGACAGTTATGAGATAAAATCGTGGGCTCAACGGTTGAAGTATAATACTCATAGGCCGTCAGTTATTAGGAATAATCTGACATATCATCGATGAGCACGAGTCTAATGGTTAAGGGGTATTTCCCTTGAAAAGCCTTTCGTAAGGTCGAATGACGAACGATGGATAGAAACGAACGTTCGACGTATGATTCGTGCGTCGTCCATCATTGCTACACATTTATTGTTCGTATGATCAGTCTAGTTCGACGTTCGATCATATAACGAAATTTAAACGATACTATGCGAAAGGCAGATTGGGTCCGGCCCAATTAATCGAACGATGGATGGATATCAAGGAGTAGGTCCGTAACTTGGGCACAGCCCAAATATAATCCATCGAAGAATCGAGCGTCCGTTTATTGTACGTCCAAAGACTAATGGTACAATGAGAAGACGAAGTCTAACCCCAACAGATAGCCCCCCACTTTATCGAGCGATAGATCTTCGATAGAGTGTTTGAATGACGTTTGTATAATGATGTCGAACTCTGGTATTTCAGATTTTCAAAATCCGAAAAAGCTATCATCATTAATGAAACGTATCGATTCCAGTAAAGAGGGAATCGCGTGGTACACGTGGCATTTGCTGAATGGGTTTCTCGAAACGACGTCTCAGTTTTTTCGGAATTCGAACCGTTGCAATGGTACGAAGTGTCATAATGATTCGTACGAGAGAGAGAATTTGAACGGTTTCGAAATTTATGCTGTTTGATCAGGTATCATCAGGAAATCAGAACCGTCTGATGGATAAGTCTCTAAAGGTATATAACTCTTCGCATTCTCGGTTTCTCATATATTACGCGTTTGGAGCACTTCGAAATTTCAGAACTGAGAATTTCTTCAAGAACTTCATACCCCAGGCAAGCTTTCTCACTTTCTCTTTTATGTAATTTTGGTTTGAGTAAAGTGTTTCTGTTTTATTTTCCAATCTTTTGGGTCGTTTTTTCTGCATTTCTGAGTTATTCGATTGAGATATTCTGGGGGAGGTTTTTCTGGGTTTTTCCTTTGGGTTTTCTAGGATACTGTTCTTCGTGTTCATCTTTAGAACCGAAAGATTTTTCAACTAGATAGGAGCGTAGATTCGAAATCTTTCCTTCATTCGTCCAAAATTCTGTTTAAGAATCAATGGACAAAGAGAAGCAAGTCATCGAAGATGTGACCGTTGAATGGATGAGCACCGATTCAAGTGACAGCAGCTTAGATGATGAAGAAATGGTCGAAGCCATTCGTCGTTCGAAGTTCGACAACGAGTTTTCACAAAATCGAAATGGTGCTGGGACGAGCGATGCTGGACGAGAGAGGAACCGACCAGCAATGACATCAGGGGCAGACGTTCTGTCAATACCTCCTATTGCTCGATTAACGAAAGCACCACGACGTCTAAGTTCGGAGTCGTTCCTCCGAACGTCGAACCCAAGATCAGTATTGACGGAGGAGGATTTGTCAGAGATAAGAGGAAAGTATGGTTTTCCAAACGAAGTTCAGCTTCGTTTGCCTTTTCCGAACGAACGAGCAGACACCGTGCCAGAAGGGTGGATCTGCATGTACATGATTTATTTCGAGTGCGGGCTCCGACTTCCTCTTCCCCCTCTCCTCATCCAGACAATACATCATTACCAGTTGGCAATTCCTCAGCTGATGCCGAACGGTATGAGGGTCTTCCTTGGGTTGATCGTGTTGGCCGATGAAGCAAAGATCGAGCTAACAGTTGACGATATTCTTGCAATTTACTATCCCCAAGAGAACGCGAAAGATCATGGAAGGTTCTTCATGTATCCAAGGAGAAAAAAGCAAGTAGTGGGAGAAATGAAGAACGCCGATCATTACTGGCAGGACCACTACTTCTTCATGCATGTGAACGAGCACTCGATGAGAGGTCTTGCAAACGCTTTTTACCCTTTGTGGGGAGTTCTTCGTAAGTATCGATCGAAGAACAGAAAGGTCGAAAGTACTTCTGAATCATATCGAAGTTTAATGTTTGTTTGTTTGTTTGTTTGTTCTTTTTGCAGGCAAAGAACTAAAGAAACCTCCACCGAAGGCCCTTATTTTTGAAGAAAAGATCGAGCGGCTACTTGCTTTGCCGAACCGCAAGTGGGACGAAATCAACATTCCCAGCAGATTTCGAGCATCGAGTCTTTGGAAGAACTTTGTGAAAATTCCAACAGGTAAGGTTCAGAGCCTCCCTTCGTGGGTTGATTGGACATTCGTGATCAGGGGAGCGTTAAGAAGACTCTTCGGCACTCCACTGTTCATCGAACCTCTAACTGACGAGGAAGCTTTGATCGCAGAATCTGCCTTGGACAGGATGAAGTTTAATCTTCTATCTTCTGAAGAACTTGAATCGAAGAGAAAGGCTGCAGCGAAAGCTGCAATGGAAGCTAAAAAGGCTGCTGCAGCAGCGAAGGCAACGAACAGTGCCCCCGCTCCATTCCCAGTCTTGGAGTCTTCTCCAGAGCCTCCTCCAACTGATCCAGTTGAATCAACTGTCCAGCCGGCCGAGCCCCTTGTTGAGCCATCTCAGCCTCCCACGAAGAAGAAGAAAGTGGTCACAAAGGGTAAGAGGAAGGTCCCAGCTAACAGGATCAAGACGTCGAAGTCTGCAATGCCCGACTCTGATGACGAACCTGAGGTTTCGAAGGAAGGGTTAAAGAAGTTAAAACTCGACCTGCCTTCGGACATAAGTTTTCTTGATGATAAGGAAGCGAGTGTTACGCTCATGCGCTGACTGTTCTCCGAAGTTGATAAAGACAAGATGAACAGTGGGTGGATTCATAACCATCTGGATGACATGTTCTGGGATGGTTTGAAGGTAACATTGTTCTTTTAACTGATAGATCCGGATTATCGAACAATGAACTTAATTTAATGTTTTTTCTTTTGTTCTTGCAGAACAACATTCGAGCGATGGGGTTGGTTTATCAAACAGCTGACAGAGTTTCAGCGCTGAACAATAAAGTCAAAGAGCTCAAGAAAAAAGATAGTGAGCGTGAGAAAAGGCTCAATGATATCGAACAGACGTCGAAGGAAAACGTCGAAATGACACGGGTCATTGTGGGCCATTACGATGAAGCTCAGGCAAGGATCAAGGCTCTCGAGACGGAGAAAGCTGCCCTCGAGGCTGAGAAAGCTGTTCTTTGCGAGGAGAATACTTCACTTGCTGAGAGGGTGTTGAGTATTCATGAAGAATCGACAATGAGGGCTCGATATGAGCTTTTAAAGCAGTATAAGCAAGGTCTCCTCGTCGAAGCTGATGTCGATGAGGAGATCGAGATCTTCGAACAGCTAGAGGGAGCTGTTGCTTCAACATCTGACCCTCAACCTTCATCGGCTCAGCAGGAAAAATCGAGCGACGAGCCCCCAGCAGGAGAGGTCAATATCGAAGACCACGATGTGCGGAATTGATTTTTGTAATAGTTTCTGTAGTTTTAGAAACATTTTGTACTGTTAAACAGTTAGATAAATTTTTAATGAAGACAGATTTTTTCTTTGTGTTTTGAATTCGCACTAAATCAATTTCGTGTGAATGTCCGAATGTCGAATGATAGCGTCGAACACTAAACGAAAGGTCTAACGTTGAGCAATAACCCAAGTGTTGAATTAGGATCGAACGGTCGTTGACCTATTTTCATACGTATTCATCGAACTGACAAATATTGTTCACCAAA
Source organism: Ficus microcarpa (assembly GCA_025413485.1). NCBI lineage: Eukaryota > Viridiplantae > Streptophyta > Magnoliopsida > Rosales > Moraceae > Ficus > Ficus microcarpa. The sequence goes on from JAINRI010000158.1 coordinate 7,691, forward strand.
ATAAAAACTTTGACAAACATTCCGAGAACATATGCACTTTGATTAATATAAGGGGCTGAACTCATTCAAGCGTGATGAGCTGCCTATGTACCCAATGTTTAGGGATCAAGCCATTCGTAGTTCGATCGAACGAAGTCGTTGAGTAATTTTGTGACTGGACTCGTATAGGCGTACACGAGCTGCCTACGTACCCAATGTTTAGGGATCAAGTCGAACGTAGTTCAGGCCTCGGAAGGCAAAGTAAAAAATAGTTCTAGACGCAGACCTGTATGATCGAACGATCAACCACAAAGGATCTGGCCTGTTACAAATAAATTGTACAAATTGATTGTTCGAAAACTAGCCAAAGTAAATATGTACAAAAAATTTGGCTAAGTAAGATAAAAGAAAATGAGGGTTAACTTTTCACAAGTAATACTTGCAAAGATGGTGTGAATTCCAGCTGCGAAGGACTTCAACTCCGTCGAGTATTTCGAGACGGTAAACTCTTGGTCGAATAACCTTCAAGATCCTGTAGGGACCTTCCCAGTTTGCTCCCAACTTTCCAGCGTTCGGCTCGGCTGTGTTCTGGAATACCTTGCGAAGAACGAGATCACCTTTGTTGAAAGTTCTCGGTCGAACCTTTGAGTTGTAGTACTTGGCAACTGACTATTGATAGTTGGCCATACGAATCATCGCTTGATCTCGTCGTTCGTCAAGAATGTCCAGACCGTCATTAAGCATTTCTTGATTCTGCCTTTCGTTCTCGAAAGCCAATTGACGCCGAAGTGTAGGGACTCCAATTTCTGCTGGGACGACAGCTTCTGCACCGAAGGTCAGTGAGAAAGGAGATTCACCGTTCGCTCTTCTTGGAGTGGTCCTGTACGCCCAAAGTACGCCATGGAGTTCGTCTGCCCATCGCCCCTTTCGAGCTTCGAGCTTCTTCTTCAGATTCTGAATGATCGTTTTGTTAGTTGCTTCAGCTTGTCCATTCCCTTGGGGATATCTCGGGGTGGAAAAGCTAAGTTCAATGCTCCAGTTGAGGCAAAATTTTCTGAAGTTACTCGAAATGAATTGAGACCCATTAACTGTCACGATCTCTCGGGGCACGCCAAACCTGCAAATTATGTTTTTCCAGACGAATCCTTCGACGTCCGAATCTTTAACATCAGCAAAGGCCTCTGCTTCCACCCACTTTGTGAAATAATCGGTAAGCACAAGCAGATATTTGCGTTGACCACTTGCTCTCAGTAATGGGCCCACAATATCCATTGAGTATTTCATAAATGGATAAGGTGCTCCGATACTCGACAATCGTTCTGCTGGTTGATGGAATACTGGGGAATGTCTTTGGCATTTGTCGCACCGTTTGACAAAGTCTTCGCTATCTTGAAGCATTGTATGCCAGTAATAGCCTTGTCGCTTGACTTTGTTGCATAGGGATCGTCCCCCAAAGTGGTTTCCACATTCTCCTCCATGAACTTCCTTCAGAACGTAAATTGCTTCTTTGTCATCGAGGCATCGAGCATATGGGCCATTGAATGAACGTCGATAAAGGATGTCGTCGATCATTGAAAATCTTACAGCTTTGGTCTTGAGTTTCCGAGCTTCCTGCTTATCGTCCAGTAGAATTCCATCTTTCAAGTATTCCTTGATTGGTGTTCGCCAGTCTTCAATTTCTTCGACTTCGAGGATTGAGGATTCAATCTGAATGCTTGGTTCTTCAATGTAGCCGATGGGGATACTGCGACGTATGTTGGGTTCTGATGTTGATCCGAAAGAAGTCAAAGCGTCCACTTGTGTGTTATGGTTTCTCGACACTTGTTGTATCGAGTATTCTTCGAACGGCTGCAACAGCGAACGAACCATGTTCAAGTAGGCTTCCATCCTTGCATCCTTGGCTGCGTATTCTCCCAACACTTGGTTCACAATGAGTTGTGAGTCGCTTTGAATCTTCAAACGTCGAGCCCCCAGTGCTTTGGCTAAGCGTAGACCAGCAATCAAGGCTTCATATTCCGCTTCATTGTTCAATGCCTTAAATCCCAATCTGAATGACTGTTCGATCATCTCGCCATCTGGAGACTGGCAAATTACTCCCACACCTGATCTTTTAACATTTGATGCTCCGTCCACCATGAGCGTCCAGCAACATTCTACTTGAGTTTTTGGCGTGGAAGGATCGGGAGTGAGTTCAGCTACAAAATCAGCAAGTACTTGTGACTTAAGACTAGTTCGAACCCGGTATTCGATGTCAAATTCGCTCAACTCTACCGCCCATTTTGTTAATCGTCCAGATAAGTTCGGACTGTGAAGGATGGACCGCAAGGGATAGGTCGATAAAACGACGATCGAATGTGATTGGAAATATGGCCTCAACTTTCTTGCGGCAGTAACAAGGGCAAGGGCTAATTTCTCAATCACTGGATATCTGGTCTCCGCATCAAGCAGGGTCTTGCTAACATAGTAGACTGGTTGTTCACCATTCGAATCTCGTACGAGAACGGCGCTGACTGCAACTTCTGTTACTGAAAGGTACAAAAACAAATTTTCTCCTGTCTGGGGTTTGGATAAAACTGGAGGGGTGGACAGATACCTCTTTAGCTCCTCAAAGGCTTGCTGGCATTGCTCGTTCCACTCGAACTTCTTGTTACCTTTGAGAAGCTTGAAAAAGGGCTGGTATTTGTCGGTCGAGCGAGAGATGAATCTGTTTAGCGCGGCTATTCTTCCAGTCAATTTCTGAATCTCTTGCTTGTTCTTCGGTGGAGGCATGTTCATTACCGCTCGAATCTGGTCTGGATTTGCTTCTATTCCTCGCTGCGTCACATGTAACCCAAGAATTTACCAGACGAAACACCAAACGAGCATTTGGACGGATTCAAACGCATGTTGTGTTGCCTAAGTACTGAGAAACATTCTGATAGGTGTCCAATGTGATCAGCAGCCTTCAGTGATTTGACCAGCATATCGTCTATGTAGACCTCCATCGTTCGACCGAGTTGATCAGTGAACATTGCGTTGACGAGTCTTTGGTAAGTGGCTCCTGCATTTTTGAGTCCGAAAGGTATGACCTTGTAACAGTAAATCCCCCTTTCTGTGATGAATGCGGTCTTCTCTTGATCGTCGGGATGCATGAGGATCTGGTTGTATCCGGAGAAGGCATCCATGAACGACAGTAACTCGTGTCCTGCTGTAGCATTAACCAAACGATCAATATGTGGGAGAGGAAAACTGTCTTTGGAGTAGGCCTTGTTCAAATCTGTGAAGTCAATGCAGACTCTCCACTTTTCGTTCTTCTTTTTGACAATCACAACGTTCGTTAGCCAGTCTGGGTACTGCACCTCTTTGATGAATCCAGCTTCGATCAACTTTCGCACCTCATCGTTGATAATATTGTTCCTCTCGATACCAAGTTTCCTTCGCTTCTGCTTAACAGGCTTGTGGCTTGGATCAATGTTAAGTCGATGTGTTGTCACTTCTGGGTCAATGCCTGGCATGTCTTTGTGCGACCATGCGAAGCAGTCTTGGTTGTTGTGAAGAAAACTTAGTAGTTGATGGCGAATAGTGTCTCCGAGCATAGAGCCAATGCTAATGACTCGTTCTGGTTGAGCTGGGTCTAACTAGATCTCATCCAGTTTTTCCATATCAGGCTGTATTTGACCGTTCGATTTATCTTTCTCCTCTAGTTGCTATAATCGTTCGGCCTTCTTCATCTTTAGAGCGTGAAGGTAGCAAGTTCTGGCTACCTCTTGGTTCCCCTTAATTTCCTTCACTCCTCTCCTGGTGGGAAACCTAATACGCTGGTGGTATGTAGACAGCCTGCATATCATGAATCCATGGCCTACCAAGAATGATGTTCTAAGCCGATGGACAATCCAAAATCAAAAAATTGGTTAACTTGTTCACTCCTGCTGCAAAAACAAAAAGTTTAATCTTGCCAACAGCCGCGGTTGATTCCCCATTGAATCCTGTCAGAACGGACGTCGAACTTTCAATATCTGACTCTGAAAGTTCCATTTCTCTTAATGTTGAAAGAAAAAGGACGTCTGCCGAACTTCTGTTGTCGACAAGGATTCGACTAACTTCACAATTTGACACGTTCAAAGTTAGGACTAACGCGTCATCATGGGGGCGGCTTAGACTTGTGGCTTCGCTGCTGTGGAAGCTGATTGAGTGTTCGTCTGGGTCATTAGGAAGAATATCAGCGACAGGTTGGGTGGCTTTCCTTCGGTGGGACTTGATGGCCGTTATAGTCTCGCCGCTATAAACTGATCCTCCGCAAATAACCCCGATTGTTTTCCTAACTGGAGGTGGAGAAGGTGAGTCTTCGACCTGTTGAACAATCCTTCGCTCTTTGGACTCGTTTCCGAGTCCATAGGTCTCTCTCCCTTTTTCAGTCAGGAACTCTCGCAGGTGGCCTTTCTTCAGCAATTCTGCCACTTCCGCTCTCAACGCTCGACAATCGACGATGAGGTGACCGTGATCTCTGTGAAACTCGCAATATTTGCTCGTGTCTCTAGCTGGGTTCTCGGGCAACTTCTTTGGCCAAGTAACGAAATCCTGGCGCTTGAGATGAGCAATAAGTTCGGATGGACTGATGCCAAAGGCATACTTCGGTGGTGAGAGTGGACGCTTGTGGTCACGCCGTGTTGTTCGTTCATTACGACGTACTGTTCGTCGTGATGGACCTGGGCGTTCGCGTCTAAATGTCCTCTCTCGATCTTCACGTACCTTTGCCACTTCTTCTCTTGTTTGAGTCAAGTCTCGCTCGATTCGTTCGTTCTCCTCCTCTAGTTCAATGAAACCTTTCGCTCGATGCAAGGCGTCTTGGATCGATGGAGGGTATCTGGCACAAATCTCGTTTTTGAACAGTGATCTGTGCCTCAATCCTTTCTTTAGGGCCTCCCTTGCTGTTCCATCATCTAGCCCGGAGATCTCAGAAATAGCCTTGTTGAAACGCTTGATGTAAGCGCGAAGTGACTCTTGTGGTCCTTGGACAACACTCCATAGATCCTTTGTCGTTTTTCCGGATCTAATGTGGACAGACTAACTTTTCATGAATTCTAGCGACAGTTCATCGAACGAATCGATGGATTCTGGAGGAAGATTGCAAAACCATCTCGGTGCTGCTCCCTTCAAGTTCTGAGCAAATAACTTGCACATCATGTCATCAAGCATTCCTGTTGGAATGTTCGTTGACTGTACGACGTGCTTGTACTGCAGTAGATGGTCATGTAGGTCTGACATTCCGTCAAATTTCGGAAATGAAATGCTGCTGAATTTTGGTGTAATGGTGTTGGTGATACGGTTGGAAAGCAGCGTCTCTCTGACTCCAGGAGCAAGGTCATCGAACCCTGGAGTAGACGTAGTGGCTCCGTGTATCTGTGAAGAGAAACGTTGTTCCATCTGGGCTTCCAACGTTCTTAGTTCTTCGGCCATGATGCTTCTCATCATGCCTTCAACTTCCATTGTCCCTTGTAGAACGGGACCTTCTGCTGGTAGTGGTGAGTCGGGCGTCGAACGCCTGATTGGAGTGTTGCGCTGTCTTTGATCGAACTCTCTCGTTCGATGTTGCTGCTGCTATTGCTGCTGTTGCTGTTGTTGTTGTTGGTGGTGCTGTTGGTACTAGTACTGGTACTGGTGTTGCGGGTGCTGATACGGCTGATGCTGCTGCGGCCATTGTGCTTGCCTTTCGTTCGCTGTGGTTGTATTTCTCGGCGTGGTCAATGGTTGCATTGGAGCCACGGGACTGTGGGCAATATTCCTTGTCTCTTGAGGATAGTGTGGGGTGGTCTGTTGCCAGCCCCCACTGTTCAGACCTCTAGGAAACTGAGACGTGGATGTTTGCCAGCCCCCAGTGTTCGCTCCCGTCGAGTACCCGTAGTATGGGTAGGAATACGAATAGGCCGCTTGAGAGTTGACGGATATCAACTGGTTCTTGAGAATTTGGTTCTCTGCAGCGATGTTCTCCATCTGACTCTGCTGGTTGTCATGCTTCTTGGTCAGTTCTTCAACCAATCGCGTCAAGTTGGCAACCTCGGAATTTGCATCTGAGGTTGAAGCTTCATGATGACCAACTGGGCTTCCCTGGGGAAGTTCTTCTTGGTGTTCATGTTCTGCTGCCATTGTCACTTTGTGAATTTCCGGAGTAAGATGGCCAAGGGCCCCACGGTGGGCGCCAAACTGTAGATGCTGGTTTACTACAGTCAAAAATCTAACAGAAATTAGTGAGATTGAACAGATTAAATAATGAATTGGGCCCCTGATAATCGTTGATGAAATTCATAAAGCAGACCAAAGAATTGAAATGTTTATATCAGAAAGTAAAATGAAAATAAATGCTTGAATCTGGAAATAAACAGGAAATAAATGAACACCAAGGGTTATCGAGGTTCGCCCAATCGAGATGCTACGTCCTCTGAGAGAGATTTTATTACTATATTTGAGGATTTTTACAGTACAGAAGATTGTAAGGTTTCTGGAAATATTTTGGCAGCGTAAGAGTATGTTCTGACAAAGGATTTTCGATCTGTGTGTCTGTTCTCGATAAAAGTTCTCGATCCCTGTAGAAGGAGGGGTCTTCCTCTATTTATAGAGGAAGGAACCAAGTCTGAAAACCGAAGTTTTAGTGAACGGTTATCGTTCTTGTATGATGGGACACGTGTCAATAGATAAGTCGTGCGGTTGACTTCGACAGTTATCAGATAAAATCGTGGGCTCAGCAGTTGAAGTATAATACTCATAGGCCGTCAGTTATTAGGAATAATTTGACATGTCATCGATGAGCACGAGTCTAATGGTTAAGGGGTATTTCCCTTGAAAAGCCTTTCGTAAGGTCGAATGACGAACGATGGATAGAAACGAACGTTCGACGTATGATCCGTGCGTCGCCCATCATTGCTACACATTTATTGTTCGTATGATCAGTCTAGTTCGACGTTCGATCATATACCGAAATTTAAACGATACTATGCGAAAGGCAGATTGGGTCCGGCCCAATTAATCGAACGATGGATGGATATCAAGGAGCAGGTCCGTAACTTGGGCACGGCCCAAATATAATCCATCGAAGAATCGAGCGTCCGTTTATTGTACGTCCAAAGACTAACGGTACAATGGGAAGACGAAGTCTAACCCCAACATTTGTCGTATCAATAGTCAATAGAGAATTCTAAAGAATATTTCATTATTACCCTATGAGGTCCAAAATGTTGTGTAGATTGTTTGAATTCTTGACATGGAACAAAATTCATTTAAAAATTAAAGAAATAAAAATAAATTTTAAATTTAAAGTTGGGTCGAGTAAATAAATAGATAGAGCCCTACTATAGTCTATAGCTATTGGTTCCAATTCTAGGAAAACAAAAGGTAACGAGCTCCTGTTCTTAATTTTTGAATGATTACCCGATCTTGATCTAATTAAACATTAAAAATATATTAGTGCTTGACACTGGAAAGGCTTTTCATTTTTTATGAATCCTAAACTATTAGTTTAAGACATGACAATAATATCAAAAATTTAAGACCAAATTGTTTATTCTCTCGATATTTTTCTCATCAATTACATCAAAAAAACCAATAAAATAGATTTTTATCATTATAAAAGACGACATTCTATAAGTAGCAAAAATAAATTATATATGATATCAATTGAAAAGGGGAAAAAATAGCAAAGAAAATATATACAAAAATCTATACAAATCATCCACACCTTACCTTCTTTAATTTATATATATTTAAATTTCATTAATTTAATTTTGTTTGGTGATTAAGGTGAAGTTCTATAAAAACCCCCGTCTTCTTTGAAATATCATAAATAGTTCCTATAGGCTGAGCACCTTTTTCATGAAAATATAGAATAACAAAAATGTTTAAATAAGTTTGATTCTTTATCAGATAAAAACCCACTTTCCAAATAACTCTTCCTTCTCTGTGGGATCAAACATCAATTGCAATGATTGGATTGATATTGGGATAGATATAGAGAAACCACAAACCCCCCCCCCCCCCCCCCCCGAGAAATGTATAAGAAGTTTTCTCATTGTACGGGCTTAAGAAAATTCAAGTTATGTTTATGTACAAAATTAGAATATCAAATAGATCCATAAAATCATCAAATCAATTTGACCAAGAGTTCTCTTTCTTTATTATATATATGCTTTAAATAATTGTTTCTTACTCTTTCCCCAACAAAAAAAACAAAAAAAAAAAGATTTTCATATTTGTAATTTGCACTCTCATAACTCAAGTTGTATAACTCACAAAGAAAACCTTTTAAGTATTTCATTTATTAATTATTGAGCAATCTCTAATCCCTTTTTTATCTGTCTCTTTTGGAATCTATTTGATTTAATCTAGTTCTAGTTGTTAAGATAATTGAAAACAGTATTTCCTTGTTCTAGGATCCTTTATCTTTGCCTTGAATCATTAGGTTTAGATACTACTTCGATGATAGTTAATCGTTTCAAAATGGCAGCAACACATGACTTTTTGTGATTTCTTTCCGTCAAACAATCATATGAATGGTTGATTCTTGTGTAATACACTTTTGATTTGAGCAAAAGGATATTACCAATTCCAAAAAATTTTACTTTTGAATTTGAAACTTGTTTGAATTTGATCCTTTAGATTTCTATATCAAAAATGGACTTATATAGTTGTCTCAATTTATTAATTAATACTAACCCCAGATTCTTGCCTCCGAAAAACGAATCAATACATTCTACTCAAGCTCCATCATATATTATACAGTTTATATTACAACCCAAAAAAAAAAAAAAAAAAAAAAAGAGTGTTCTAGTGAACCGAACAAACGATGTTGAGCCAAAAGCACTTTCATTCCTAATATAATAAAATGGTGGATGTAAGAATCCACGATGGATCATATCCTTCAAGTCGAACGTTGCCTTCTACCACATCGTTTTAAACAAAGTTTTACCATAACATTCCTTTAGTTTGGAACCAGTATGTCATTAATTCAATTATGGAATTATGAATAGTCATCGGTTCGATCAATACCTAGTAAGCTATACTTTATTAACCCCAGAAAAATATTTATAAATATTAAAATATAAATTTATAATATTTTATTATATTATAATACTAAAATGAAATAGAGACACTTTAAGGTTCCTTATGAAATGAGGCATGGAACGAGGTCGCCACGAAGAAGTTCCGGGGAGTTAGAAAGGAAACTTCAAGCTCATATTAGTCATGGATTGAGAACAAGAATTGAACTTTATGAGATCTAACCTCCTGTTGTTCCTCAGTAGCTCAGGGAGAAATAAATCTGGATCTTATAATAATTCAGAAAAATTTCACTCTTATAGAATTGATTAAAAGGGGAATATTACTTATCGAACCAGTTCGTCTATCTATAAAAAAATGAAGGACAATTTACTATGTATCAAACTCTAGGTATCTCGTTGGTTCATAAGAGTAAGCACACAATTAATCAAAGGTACCGTAAAAAACGACTTGTTGATATCCAGAAATTTAAATAGAAAAGAAATAGGGGAGGTTTGTGATGCTTTTTCAATCTTTTATACTAGGTAATCTATTATCCTTATGTATGAAGATAATAAATTCAGTTGTTGTAGTCGGACTCTATTATGGATTTCTGACCACATTCTCCATAGGGCTAAATAAAAATAACACAAACAAAATTTAAACAAATAAATAAGTTCTCTTTGAATCTGGATCGTCAAGTAACCTGATAGGATAAATTCACCAATTTTACAATTCTTCGATTACTAAGAACTCCTAAGAAATCATCAATTTCATTTAATTGATTGAAAATTTTCTAACCTCCATTTCATTATTTGAATTAAATTTTATAGCTTTATAGTAAGACCACATTGCATTTTATCATCATATATACGATATAGATAAATCTAGATTTATATAGAATCATCAATGATTAAAAAAATATAATTTATTTATTATTTATTTATGAATTAGTGGATAAAGAATGATGTAAAAGAAGATTTAGGTTGTTATATATATATATATATATATTCATACTGATTGAAAAAAAAATGAAGAATTTAAATAAAAAAAAGTATGGCATCTATGTATGTATTACATAAACTAAACTATTGTGACCGAAAGAAATTCTAACTATTCCATATTTAATATTTAGAGATCAGAAATAGATTCTATTACCTCTGCATGATCTTTAAATTCGATTCAATTTGTAAAAAAGATATGATTCAGATAACAATCATTAAGAATAAGAATTCAATTTTTTTTTTTCAATTTTATAGCTTCAAAAAAGTAACATATGAGAATATATAATGGCCTATACTTATAGCTTTAAATACAATCGCCTATAATCCTAACACATGAGAATATACATCTCTCTTGATTTACGTTTTAAATAATAATAATAATAAGTGTCTTATCCCTTACTTGCCCCCCTTCAAATTGCTTAATTACTACATTTGCATAATTTTTTATAAATTATTTTTTTTAATTACATCCAAATTTTTTATTTTTAAGTAATCATGTTAAAGTAAGAATCAAAATTAATAATACAATCATACAAATTTACAATTTTTTAAATTCTAAACTTTATAATTAGATGTAACTCTACAAGCTTAGTTTATTTAGAGGGGAAAAAACAAAGAAACAATTCGGTAAACGACGGAAAAAGATTTTACCATTGTTATTTGGATTCAAATTTTTTGTCTATTTACGCCTCCTCAAAAAAAATTTTCCAGTTCCGTTACTGGTGAATTACTTTGAAGAGTAGATAAAAATTTTTTAAATTTAGTTGAACCAACCAAACATAGGCTTAAATTCAACTCTTTGGAATGGATATATATTTGACTCAACAGTAACCAACTAATTCTAGAAGGAAACCCCAGCTTCTGTGTTCTATCTCTTGTCCAAAGCACTTTCCCCGTTACTATTTTCTTTTATTAAAAATCATTTAAAATTATTACTTAACATTATATGTATATTCAAGTATGATATATGTTTACCAAAAACAAGGTATATATATGGTATATATACCTAACATAAAATATTTTACATATTAAAGGATAATATCATAAAATTTTTAAAATAATAGTACAAATTTATTTAAAGATAAAATTTAAATATAAAACTCGATGATTGAATAAAAACCAACAAGTTTATATTACAAATAAACATAATATTGTTAAACACAATGGCACACAAAACAAAAACTAAAAATTAAGTGCATATTTTCTTCTTTATATATTATAGACATAGATATAGAAATTAATATTATTTAGTATAAAGATTCACAACTTGAAGTTTTTATAGCAATGAGAAGGATCGTGTGAGTTATAATTTAGTTATTACTCGAAATTTGAAATGCGCTACAATCCCGTTAATCAATACTTAAATAATATAAGAAATTACGGAGACCAAAAAGTGAAATTTGGAGGACATATTTAATTATTAATTTATGATTTTAAAAGCTACTTTAAAAAAAAATTGAGTAAAACTATTTTGATATGACAATCAGGCCCAAAAAGAATTTATTAAGGTTGTATATGAGAAAATGATATTTTAGATAATTACATCAAAAATGTTTACGTAGTTATATGACAAAAAATAATCTAGTAAGTAGGTTATGGTAAACAAAAAGACACTACTTAAAGAAAAGATTATATATATATATATATTCACAAAAAAAAAAAAAGGGTAATTTGCTAGATTGTTCTTTTAATTTTTGACTTTATGCAATTTTGGTCCCTGAACTTTTCGTAATTAGAATGCCCTAAACTATTTAAATATTGCTAGAATAGTCCTTTACGTTAATTTTTGGACAGAATCTATTAATTAGCATCATTTTTTGACTAAATTATTAACAAACTCCATTTAAAAATTAATAGAAGTGACTGTTGTAGCAATATTTTAATAGTTTATGAGTATTTTATGTTCTTTGTTCGTAGCTAAAAAAACCATAAACTATTAAAAATGTTGCTATAATAGTACTTTCTGTTAATTTTTGGACAGAATCCTTAGTTAGTACAATTTTTTAATCAAATTACTAATAGATTCCATCGAATAATTAATAGAAAGGATTATTGTAGCAACATTTTAAAAGTTTTAGAGCATTCTAGTTACGAAAAAAAGTTTAAGAATCAAAGTTGAATAATGTTAAAAATTTAGGGACTAAACGAGTAATTTGCCTGAGAAGAAAAAGAAAAAGAAGAATGAGGAGGAGGTAAAGGTATGATATATGCTATTTCAAAAGAAAGAAAAAAAAAAAAAAAAAAGTGTAAAATTCAAGGGTAACGTGTCAAAAAAAAAAGAAATAGGTCATATGTATGACTATACGCCATTCTATTAAAATAGAAGAAAAAGACATAAATTCTTTATCATTGGTTGTGTGGTTAAAGAACCAAAAAAAAAAAAAAAAGTAATTATTATACAAAATGTCTATTTTTAGAACCTCATTTTAAAATATATCCGTTTTTTTTTTATAATATTTTGTAAATGTCGTTTTCAAATAAACAACCGCTTATACTACCTAACTGCTCTTTTATCATATTTAAGATATTTTCCTTCCTTAGATTCATTATTTTTTTCTTATCTATTCATTATTTTTGTATATTTATCTTAATGACTAGTTTTTTATTATAGTGATTGCTTATTAATATAATTTAGGTTTTTTATTTTATAATCATATTTCTTAAGTATGATTAAGGTTTCTTAGAAATAATTTTTTTAAATATGATTTAGGTTCTTTATGATAATTTTTTTTATGATAATTTATTTTTTAGATTATTATTGGTATTGTTTTAATAGATGGCTTCTTTTTTTTTTTTTTTTTTTTTTTTGATAAAGAGATAGTTTGTAAAGTTTAAATGTGATATGAAACTTTTTAAATTTTTATGGTAATTATTATTTCATTATGATACTTTTTTAAATGTGTTATGTTTTTTCCTTTACGATATTACTATATTACTATGATGTTCTTTCTTTATGATAATTTAGTATATCATTATGATGTCTTTTTTAGGTTTTAAAGTGTTTAATATTTCTTTACAATATCGTTTTTCAATATATTTGCTATGAATTTATCTTGATGAGTAATTATTTATCATAATGAACATTTTTTATATGTCATACAATTAATATCAATTACGATTCTTTTTTACTTATAATAAATCAAGTAAAATGATCTCTTTTTTTTTCTTTAATAAAATATTTGCTTAACTTGAAATGTTTTAGAGATTTTTTCTTCCTTTTTTTTATCAATTATTTATTTATTTATTTTCAATTTTTGATGAAAGGGTAACGGGGTCTTTATAAGTATCAATTTAGACATTCATATAAATAAAGAAAAAATTGACATTTTTAAATATAGTCTTCAATTTAGACTTTTAAGTAAATAACCCAAAAAAATAACCTAATTTTCCTTTCTACATTATACTATAGAAAAGGATTACTTGTTCCAAAAATCCGATGAAAGCAATTAATGATGGTGATTTTCTCTTATAATATGGTATTTAGCTCTCATATTTTATTTAAAAAGTATCATTTTTGTTACTAAATTAATTCAAATTAAGTAATATTAACTTGTTTAACATTTTGTAAAGTTTCAAGAAAAAATTATGGGTTTTTCTCTACGTATCCATTTTTTTTCTTTTGAGATATTCGTTGAGATCGATATTTCCATCGATATTATTAGTAAATCAAAACCTCAACAACTCTGTCAACATCAACGTTTTCATATTTGTTTCCATTTGTGTTCGGTTATGCTTTTGTATGACTATTTAATAGCCCCCATCTTGCAAGAAACCATTTGGAAAATAAAGAAAAGTCTAAAGTCTAGCAACTTGTTCTCTCTCTAAATTTCTCTGTACGAATCTCAAGTAGTAAGGTAGAAAATATAGAGGAGGATCAACAGAAAATCATAATGAACATAAAAGACAATTTACCGGTATAGATCTGTATGGCGATGATAAAATAGCGGACATTAATCTTTTAAAAACCATAAAGTGCCCGTCAAAGCCAGGAGGGATGCCCCATGACTTATCTTGGTTGTGAGGTTATTGTTCTTTATCTCCGGCAAAGTTTACAGATCTGTATCAGAGCCTCCTCATGATATCAAATAAAAATAAATTAAGATTTGATGGGTAAAATAGTAATTACACACTTAATATCTAAACAATCACAACTTTAATGCATGACACCTGTAAGTTCCGTCAATCAAACTAACTAAATTTATTAACCTAACGTAAATGGGAAAATGAATGTTATATTTTAAAATTTGAAATAAAAAGTGTTACAAAAATTATAATTCAGTGGGAAGTTTTGTGATTATTGTCACCTAGAATCAAGCAGGATTAGATTATTATCTCAGTAGAGTTTGGTCAACAATTGAAATAAGCAAGAAAAGAACTGAAACTCGCCAAACGATTTTTTTAGCCACCTTTTATTCATATGGCCATAATAGTAATAGGAGTACTATATATTATACTAGTTGTATTTTTAAGTTGGAAAAAATTCTTTAAGAGATAAGCAGCAGTCAATTCTTCGTTGCCAAAGGCACAGGAACCAGTTTTACTCCAGCTGAGCTACATTCATAGATCCATGTGTAAGAGTGCAACGCAATATTACTGTTGGTGGCATGAGCGTGAAGATGTCATACTTGCAGCTTTCACTTCTATCATCCAAAGGCTCGAGTCTAGCCAAACGCAAAAATATGTTCCTTATTATAGACCATAAGTTGGTCTTTTTGAACTCTTATGCCGACTGCTATTCAAAATCTAAGATTAGGATCTTTTACATTCTACATGAGAGGGTGTTGGATAGAGAGCATAAAGACATCACCGACCCTTAGATGTGAAGTGCAAATTCGCATGCATGCAACGTCTTTTTGTGTTACCACTCAAAGACAATGTCAAGACTATCTTAACTAGATTAGGACACTTCGCAAATTCCACCACACGATGAACCATGAACTAGTTTTCACATTTTAATTTGGGGCACAAATCTACTTAGAGATGCACACACAACCCAATACTCTCACTTATGTTTTGAAAATACAATAGCAGATGCATTTGTAATCAACGGTCCTTGCCATACTAGATCAGGTTTTAAAAAAAAAAAAGAAAAAAAAAGTTTAACTGATGTTGTTACCCTCATCCAATTGGGGCCACTAAGCAAGCACAAGGCAAAACGTGACTCGCAAAACCTATCTTATATATTTGTTTATGGAAATTTTTATGGTAGGAACGATATTTTTATTTTATCAGTAGATGTTATTGGATCAACATTTTAACTGTTTGATCTATGACTGAAAACAGTCACACACATTTCGCTACAGATTTTTAATGCAGAAACTTACATATCAGACCATTAAAACATTAATTTAATGACTAAAATAACAATACCTATTGATGAAGTAAAAATACAATTCCAACCATTTTACCTATGTTTTTTTTTTTTTTTAAACCGACTTCGGAATGTTTACCAAAGAATAAGAACCACAATTCCTCGAGAAGTCCAGAGAGAGAGAGAGAGAGACGGGAAGAGAGATAAATATGAGAAAAATCAAATTTTTCTAAAGAATTCTCAAAGAAAATGAGAGAGGGAGTGAGATTTTTTTTTTTTTTTCACAGAAAATTTTGATTATAGATAGAGTGAGAGTGAGAGTGAGAGATGCATGGTTTTGATAGGGGGTAGTTCAGTCAAAGTAAGCAAAACAGACAGAAACCCAAATCACAAATTAGTTGATAACAATTCTAAAACATATTTTCTACTTTTGGTTTATAAGTTTGAACAGAAATTTTGATTTAAAATCATATTTTTGTCAAGAAAACAGTGTTAAAAAAACTTTAAAAAAAAAAAAAAAAAACTAGGACTTTTCAGTTCAACGCTTGAAACTGAAGAACTGGTTCATAGTCGTCATTTCGTTAGATTTGTTTTTTTTTTTTTTTTTTTTTTTTTTTTTCTTTTTAAAGGAGAGTATTTGCTCCCCACAAAAGTTTTCAACCACGTTCTATCCAACAAAAGAAATCATGCAGACACAAAAGTAGCAGTGATCCTAGAGAAGAGGTTGTAGTTGTAACTATGGCAAACTACCAAATAATTATTTCTTTATTATCTGAAATCTTGAGAAACATACGTAATTTCATGCTAAAATTAGCATAAATAATTATTTTTAATTTATGGACATTATTCATTTCATGAGATTTTCACCTTCCTTATTCCCCACCTCTATGGCCCTTTATTGTGCGTGCTTTTTGCTTTTTTTTTTTTTTTTTTTTTTTTTTGCTGAAAAAAATGAATTATAGAAATAGAGATTGGAACCCAAATAATCCCGGAAGGTGAATACCCCCCACCGTGCATGATATATGATCTCTCATGAAGTAGATTACCTATATACCCCGGCCAACGTGATGGTAACAACTCAAACCCAAACATTCAACGAGGAAAACGAACACCCTACCAACCCACCTAAGGGGCGTTGGCTATTGTTGCGTGCTTATATCTAAGAAATTTTGATTTCAATAAACTCCTTGGTTTAATCTGAACTATATATAAAAATTTCGGCAGAGAAATTCTCAGCGAACGGCAAGAGGGTCTTTCAGTATATCTAGAGGGACCTTTTCCTTCCCATTGGTAACTTGCTGCTTCTCCGTAGACTGAACTGCTGTTTCCCGCTTCGCTTGAGCTACGGTTCGTACCCTGGGATGTGACCGTCCACTTTCTCGTACAAGATCCTTGATGGTGGTTATAAGTTCGTTGTCCTTTATCAAAGACTCCAACGTCACATGCACACCTGATAGTGACAACACAAGACAGGTGAACTGACTCAAACGAAGCCAAAATGAAGTAGAACTAGCTGAATTTCATTAAATGAGCTTGAAAAACAATAATCTATACGTACGGTATCTCCAATAGTGCTTCGGATTCGTGGGGTCGTTGATTGTTTCCTCTGTTGCGGGACGTGTTGTGTATTTGTCCTTCAAAGCCAACAAATCCTGAACACGAAAAGAAATGAGAACAAAAGTTGACCAATTATGAACAAATAGCATTCTAAGTCTTAAAGCCATATACGAAGAGAAAGAACACAAGTTCATCCATCTAGATACCTGAAGCGGAAAAATAGCCCACATTGAAGGAGCTTCAAAATGTTGCTTAATGACAAAATAAGCGACATCTGGAACACAGGTACTAGGTGGCACCATGTCGGAGCCAATAACAGTCTTGAAGTACCGTCGTCGTCTTTCTTCATCTTCCTCCCACCACGCACGCAAGGTCGAGCAGTCATGGCATGACGGAGCACACACCTGATAGATTGCCTCCCGATTCAATCACTTTCAGATCACAATAAGACAACTAAGAGGCACAGGAATTTTAACCAAACGAACAATGTGATACCCAAAACAAAAACTGTCCACACTTGTAGAGAAAAAAGTTACAAGATCTTTACCGTCATATAGCTGTATTGAGAAGGAATACCAAACTCCAAACCAGGTTCGCTAGGCATGCGTTGAATGCGCAAGCCTATTAAGCCCAGTTCTTGCATAACCTGCATAGCAATCGATTAATCACAGACGCTTTCATTTAACAAAATACATCTAAAGTCAAAAATACGAAAGCGTTGAATGAACGTACAGGATGAACACAAGAAGGAATAAGCCCCAGATCTTCCCCACACGCAAGCATATCCGATGAGTTTAGCAGAACAGGAAGAGTCTTCAGAGCATTCTGCCGCCAAAGATTCTCTTGCCGATGGAAATAGTAGTCATAGTACAATCTTTTCAAAACATTTTTGCTGTTGATGAGAAACAAATGTAACCATCTCGGTTAAGATTGTTTTCTACCCCATAAATAGCGCAAATTTGTTTAGACCTGAATTGAGCGAAGTGAAAAAGTTTTTATCCTACCTGTGCTCATCCAAATCTTGGAAACTGGAAGTATCTTCGAGATTAAAACGAGGATAAAATTTCTTTGGATCTTCTGGATCTCTAATTAAAACAATATTCTGAAAGGACAACAGAAAAATTCAGAACCAGGATGATAGCGGAAATGGTATTCAAGAAAAGTATACGACCAGCACAAAAATTAATAATTTAAAAACACATTCAGTGTAAATTCATATATTCCAAGTGAAGGCAACTTTTGTTGCTGCAAGATTTAAATGAGATACCCGCAGAAGATCAAAAAGATCACGCCGTATCTTGTCTTCATCATCTAACAAAGACTTTGCTGAAAGCGACTTCAGCTTGGAGGCAATTTTTTTCTCCGTGTTGCAGTCCTCCTTAAACTAAAAATTAAAATATAAATAAATAAATAAAATCAGATCCAGTTGCATGACAAATCGCATTGTGACATGAAGCTCTAGAATGAGACTGACAAAAATATTGGAAGTTATCAAAATTCGATTTGCAAGGTGTCTGATATATAAAAAATATTGTAGCGTACCAAAACCTTCAAACATAAATTTAGAGAAAGAATATGGAAATCAGAAAGAGATTAAACAAAAAAAATCAAATTGAAAAAGAAAAAAAGATGATCACCTCATATCGGTTCTTCTGGTATTCATTCAGAAAATTTGAAGCAATGAAAGACCATGAGACTCCAAACGTATCCTGAAAATTATTTTTAAAAAAAAAACATAATAAATAAAGAATAAAGACAGAGAATCAGTAACTAAATGCTGAACAAATAGTTTACAGTAACAAGAAACAAATAATTATGAAACAAAAAAAAAAAAAAGAGAGAGAGAGAGAAAAACATTATAATTTAGTTGTAGAGGGCTGATATTACCGATGGTAGCTATGAAACTAAGAAAATAAGTAACCTGTAAGAATTGCTGCAGAACATATGGCCGGCTTAGGCGATCAAAGTCCCATATTCCCTCTCGTTCTAATTCTTCCTGAAACAGAAGCATAATCTTGTGTATATTGACTGGCACAGAACATAACAGGACATTTCTTCTTAATAAAGCCCTCAAAAATCATAATAGAGCAAACAAAAACTTTTCCATTTTACCATCTATTTAGTACCTGAGTTAAAGGGATGGAAGGTCGGAATTTTCCTACTAGGCCAGTCATGGCATGCTCCGGAAGCTCCCAAATCCGAAAGAAGCCCAATATATGATCGATTCTATATGCTGTAAAGTATTTGGCCATCTATCAAAGAAACAAAAGGTTGTTAGGAATATTCTAGAGAAAGGACCCAAATCGAAGAAACAACAAAGATTGAGCTTATAAACCTGTGTTAAACGAGCTCGCCACCAAGCATAGTTATCTTTCGACATCTCCTCCCAGTTATAAGTAGGAAATCCCCAATTCTGCCCATTTTTGTCAAAGTAATCTGGAGGAGCTCCTGTGGATGTGTTCATGCGGAACAAATTAGGATAAACCCAAGTATCCACACTGCTTCTGTCAACACCAATAGGTAGGTCGCCTTTCAATATTACTCCTTGCTTTCTCGCATAATTTGCAGCTTCCGACAACTGGCAGTTCACAACATTACCAAACAATTCAACAGTAAAATTTCTTTGCTATATGCCAGAAGCGAGGAGCAAGTAGCGAAAGTGTACTGCTTACTTGTATGTGCAGATGGTATTGGATATAATAATGGAAGGAGATAACCTCATAGTGCAAGCTGTCTTTGGAGATGAGTTTCTCAAGCTGCAAGAAAGATGAAAGTTGAATTTCAACATACCTTATTTTTTTATATAAAACTAACATATTTGAACTAAAAATTAAATTTCTAATCGATTAGTTCATCATATATCAGCTAAGAAGAAATCAACTAGATAATTACCCTTTCTTTCGTGTAATGAGAAAAGCGGCCCCATTGGCTGTGATCTGAAGTTTCAAAGAAGTCGCGCAAAAAACAGAAAGCTGCATATGGTTTTAGCCAATCCTACACTCCATCAAAACAAGCGTTAATATCAGTAATTGTTGAAAGATTCAGCTAAAATGAAACTTGGGGAAGGAAAGAGAATTGTGGCTCTTTTTCTGCATCAACGTAATAGTGCAAGAAGTCAATTTTAGACCTCATTCTCGGAAAAAAATTCTTGAAAGGAACTAGAGTTGAGTATTATATCCTTCTCTTGTGCAAAAATCTTCTTCGCAATTGAAAGTTTGGTAGTCATTGTAGCTTCATAATCGACATCCTGCAGAGATTCATATCAAAATACATATAATCAACTTCAACAACGTCTTCCAGGTTGATGTATATACTCTCAACAACACTAAGACTTTTGTCACTCAGACACAAAATATCCTAGAAACATCACAAGAAGCAAATCTTTAAAGGCTTAAGGTTTTAACATTATGTAGGCTTTGTAAACTCAACAAAACTAGGGATGGCAATATTCCCCGTGGAGACAGGGCCCCACAGGGATCCAACCCAATATAGGTGGGGATGGGGGACAATGTTTGGGGCTGCGGATGGGGACGGTGATAAAATCTTATCCCCGAAAGTTGACGGGTAGGGACAGGGAAAGCACTCCCTTCCCCTGCCCCAATATATATGTGATCTATATATTTTATATATATATCTCCAATTCAAAAATAAATATCTTTAAACATTACTAGTTTTTTATTGACAAAAAAAAAATAGCACTCTCTACCAATACCTAAAGGGGCTATTTAAGATGCAAATTTTATATGTATTAATCAAGCATATTTATTTCTTTTAAGTAAAACGAGGACTCATCTTTTTTTTCCCTACCCAAATGTGTAGTTATAACAAATGGAGAATGGGGTGGGTATGGGGAAAGAGCCCACCCCCCCATCCCCAGCCCTGCTTCTATTTAGGTGGGGAGGGGGACCGGGAATCGTTTTTGGGTGTGGGGATGGGGATGGGGACGAGAAAGCATTCTCCGGCCCCGCCTCATTGCCATCCCTAAGCAAAATTGACAATCATGAAGCTCATTTCTTTATTCTTCCTGGAACTTTCCTTAAGTTCTGTGAAAATGTCTTTATCCGTGTTTTTATGTAGTCATATTCTTCCTATCGAAGACTAAAAAAGAATGGTTAAAACTGCCCGTAATGCATTAATAGATAACTAACTTCATGATATTATTTGCCAATGTAAATTCCTTGCGTGTTTAAATGATCAAAACATTCTTCTAATCATGATATCAGAAGCATCACAATAAGAGCAATCTAATGGATGGAATATAAATAGTATCCACTGTAGATTCTATACTAGGAAGTGATGGTTTTAGTTTATAACTCGAAACTACATAACAAGTGCAATTCCACAGAAGTGAATGAATATCTAGACGCAAAGTCGTGCCAAAATAACAAGAAAAAGAGAATGGGCTTCAAAGAAACATACAAATAGCATAACAAATTGGTGTCTTTCTTTATGAAACATCTATGCAATATACGAAACACCAAAGGCACTACCTTTCCATCAAGTTGTTCTTTCGCCTTCTCAATCTCTGCCTGTAAGAAAAAGAACAAGTATTCCCAAGATAAATGAAAAATCAGTAAAGGTCAGTGGAGATTTGAAAAACAAAAATACAAACAAAACAAAACTGGTCCCCACCTTGATATCCTGAGGTATCTTATCTGAAAGTGCTTGTACTCTCAAGTATAAAGGATGTAATGCAAATACAGAAAGTGAGCTGCAGGACAAAGAAATCCAGTCCAGAAAGAGAAGATGATGATACAAACACTTAGTTACCTTAATACAACTCGAGTAATGAAAAATAAAAGAGAGTGAGAAAAGTAACATTAGAGTCTGATCATAATGTGTCAATTCCGTACCTGTAAGGATACGAATCCCACCACATCTTATGGACTGATGTATCATTGATCGGTAAAAGTTGCACCAGATGGAAACCTGACTCAACAGCCCAGTCAACTAGTAACTTAAGGTCAAGAAACTCTCCAACTCCAAGATCACTTTCTGACCTAACAGAGAACATGGGGATCGCAACACCAGCACCACGCCATGCTGTTTCCTATAAAGAAATTCAAACAAGATTAGCATCACCAAAAGTTCCCATGCACCTTAGGATTTAGGACAAGTTCCTAGCTCGTATGCAACTCAACATTCATTAAATTGTTTATGATTCTCCTTAGTTCATCGGATGATCAATGACTTACTCGCAACATGCCATCAGAGAGGACAATGTATCTTGGCTGAGCTTTTGAGGATTCGAGAGAGAGGTCTCGAGTAGGACCAGTTTCCAGAGAAAAGTTTTCTGCATTTCTGTATTTACTGTACTTATATGTGGAGTGGCTGTCAAGGAAGAGAAAGAGAAAGACAAACAATGGAAACCAAAATTATAGTACCAAAGTGCATTTAAACCACACTGTCAAATCATTAATCACTAAAAAACCACAAGGATATTTTATCGGAAAGTCGGCCTTTGGCAACACGCAGTCTGCATGCCAGATTGATTCACCAGAATAACTTAGTTTAAGCCCATCCTGAACCTTCCATTTCCCCAGTTTGGTGGAGCTACCAATAACGTAAATCTGCTAATGAAGAACATTATTAGCACCAAGAAGCATGGAAATCAATTAGTAATTATCATCAACCAGCTATAAATCTGAAATATCACTGCAAAAAAGGGAAAAGGCTAATGAAGAACATTATTAGCACCAAGAAGCATGGAAATCAATTAGTAATTATCATCAACCAGCTATAAATCTGAAATATCACTGCAAAAAAGGGAAAAGGAATTTTACCGATGTGTCTTCTTCTATATTTGGACAGCAGATCTTGAAATGGACAAGGACCGAATCTGATTACCGTCAGTAGTTGAGTAAAGTCGTTACTTTGGAAACAGACAATTACCAGGTTGTATACTACGCCAACAGAACTAGAAAATCAACTCAAGTAAATTACCTTCATCATCAAGCTTATTTTCAGTTACTCCTAGTGGCCTCTCTACCTTCCAACTGCCACTACTGCGAAATACGACATCTTTGAAGGCACTTCTGAAAGGAAGTGTGTCATCGCCAGTCTGGATTGGACATCAAATGAAAATTTAGATGAGGTCATCAACGAGACTAAACTAGTTTGCACAAGCAACTTCTACAAAATCATAGTTCAACCAACCATTCCCAGACAAGCATAAAATGTTCATAACGACAACGACTTTAAGGAGACAACAATATCAAAACCAACTTCTACAAGAAGTCTACCAGACTGTTATTTTAGAAAATTCAATCCTTACAAACCATACCACACAGCAAGTTAAGGCTGCAATGGGTCTGGCCTCGATTTAGTTCAACTTAACAAGAGCAAAGCATGGTTATAATTGAATTAGTTAAATTTGGCTACGGAAAACAGAGCCAAAGAGACAACCGTTGCTCTTTCCTTCCTTCCAAGATCAGCATTGATGATGCAAAATATTATAAAAAACTAGTGTCCTTTGACAAATATCTTTTCCTATCCCCAATCTTCCAAGATCATTATAACATTTTTCTTTCTTGAGAGTCCCAGAGAAAAGAATCGGATCTTCTTTTCGTAAAAAGATTAAAGACAGCAACATCGCATAACTCAAAGGTGGCAAAGCAACATTTTGTAACTCAAGTTTGATAGTTAACGTTAAACCAACAGAGAGAAGAATTCAAATAAAACAAAAAATCAATTACAATACCATAGTAAACTTGGTTAATCTTTAAGTTGATTCATGATTTGAGCCTGCCAACCCTGTCGTAATTTTTCTTTTCCTAATAGGTGAGTGAGGTTGATAACTATCCCCCTGCCTCATGGTTTAGGAATGTTCCTCTAAATTTGATTACGTTTAGAATGGCCTCTCGTGATTTCCTTTAAGACTGATCCAGCACCGTTTTATAATTCCATGAGGACATCTTGTCCGCCTTACTTTTGTGTTTCTTCTCATTTCTATTCATAAAAGCGTCGTCTTTCTTAATAAATCTACAAAACAATAACAAAATAAGTAAAATAATGAATCATTTATCTTTCTTTCTCCGTGAGCAATATGTTACGCTATTCACAAATTCAAGAGATCCTTACCTTCCTTTATCCTTATCTCCTATCGAACCTTTAGTTCAAC
>JAINRI010000160.1:0-27434 GCA_025413485.1 Ficus microcarpa
ATAATTTTAGAAAACTTTAGAATTTTTTTTTAACTATATCATAATAACCTTAATAATTAATATATATATAATTTTTTTTTAAAAAAACGCCAAATTATGAAATAAAATTTAAGTCCATCCCAAATCAAATAATAATAAACTAAAGTCTCAAAACTTTTTTTAAAATTAAAAATGTCCATCTCATGATTGTTACCCCCATTTTCCTATCACATATCGTCTCGCTTCCGCTCCTAGCTCCTCCAGCATTATATTTTACCCTTTCCTTTATCTGTAACGTGAATTAATTTATATAAGTAAAGGGATTAGTAAGAAATTTAAATAACTAAATAAGCATTTTTCTTTTATCATCGTAAATATAAACATTATTAAAAAAACTTTTTAACTTTTAAAACAATCATATATTGGGCCCGGTGTTGTACCATCATAGCGCGCTAGTCATGGAAAAAGTGGGGTAGCAAATCCCAAACCAACGGTGACAAAAAGTCTGCTCATTGGACAACAACAACATCATCATCATCAAGGGTGTACAACACCATTTTAAAACATAAAAATACATATATATACAATATATGCTTTTCATCAAAACGTCATCATAGGAGAAGTATTATTTAAGAACATCATAACATCATCATCAACATCAAAACATATAGTTTTCAAATTTTTAATTCATGTTACAAGTGAGAGTCTACTTACCTAAATGCCTTACTTAACCTTTTTAACTTTTATAATAATGACATGCGATTGAGGTCTCGGGTGCTCACCTTTAAAACCATTCATGCCATAGATAATAAATATAGTAAAATCAACAAAATATCATAATAATTCATCAAACACATCTATTGTATTATAACGGCACCTATTAGGCCCGTTTTCATCATTCAATAATATCAAAACACAAAAATTGAACAATTTCACAAAATTACAAAACTTTACAGAAACTGCCAATTAAACCTTTGTCCTTTCAAAAATTCATAAAAATTCATACAAAACTCCAAAAGATCTAAAACCAATTATAAACAAAAGTAGACATCAAGATCTTTTTAATGGTACCTAATTTGTTAAAAATGGAGATTGTTGGACCCTCAAAAATAGTTTTGGATCTGATTACTAAAATTTTACAGAAACTGGCAGCCGAACCTCTGCCTATTTGAAAAATCACAAAAATTCACATATGTCTCCAAATGATCTGAAACTGATTCCAAATGAAAGTAGACATCCACATTTTCCTAACAATATTAAATTTGTTAAGGGTCCGTTTGGTGCATGAGTTTGAATTGAAAATTTTAAGTTTTAATAGTAATATTTGTTGATTTTTCAGAAAAGGCAAAAAACTTTTTCAGAAAAGACAAAAAACTTTTTCAGAATAAGACAAAAACTGATATGAAAATTTTGAGTTTGAACTTTTCAACCAAACAAGGCCTAAAAACAGAGACTATTTGGGTCCTCAAAAATAGTTTTGAAGACTGATCGCCAAAAATTTATAAAATATGGCAGTCCGATCTCTGCCTATTTGAAAAATCATAAAAATTTGCATATATCTCCAAATAATATGAAACTAACTTCAAATAAAAATAGATATCCAGGGCTTTCGAACAATACCAAATTCGTTAAAAATGGACTCTGTTTGCACACTTAAAAACAGTTTGGAATACTTTCATAAAATCTGAAAATTTCAATAGCAATGGTCAAATCCGAAAATCATTAAAAATATATAAAAAATAATAATAATCACCATAATATATATGATTCATACACACACACACGAAACAGCCCTAAGCCATGTTTCTAATATATTAAATTATTCAATCACCATTCCAATGAAATCATAAATCAAGAAATCAAAAACCCTAAATTCGTCTTGTTTACAAAATCAACCATATAGTCATTCTTTCGATCATCATTTGATAAATATTTCTTATCATCTCCTCAAACTCACATATAGACACTCATTAAGAAAGTCATCTAACTCCTCGAAGAATCCCAAACTAAACCAAATAATAAAATCATCATCAACATGCCTTGAAATCCTTTCAGATTTTGGCTTGGATGAATGTGGAGGTTTGGTGAATAGTTTTGGAGTGTTCTTTTTTTTTTTTTTGGCTTGTGCGCGTGAGAGGAATAGAGAGAGCAAGAAAGGGAGAGAGATGCAAAGAGTGAGCGTTGAAAAAAAGAAAAAAACAATTGCAGACTTTGTGGATTCAAATTGGAATCAATTGAATATTAATTGGCTGGAACAATGAGACCAAGGGCTATCAATCCCTTATTTTGGGTAGGAAAATTATCAGATAAAAGGGAGAATTGAATTAGAATTAAGAACATAATTTATTATTATTATTTTTTTTCCATTTCCTCCATTCCCCATTCGAATTACCAACTTTCCTTTTCTCCTTTTACATTTATTTATTTATTTATTATTTGCTGCCACTTATCTTCCTCTCATTGTCCATTTTTTTGTAAATTAAACATTGACTTCATCACAAATACTACATACCGTATATTTATAACATTCATATATATATATAACTAATTACATAAAAATATATGTATAGGTAGCATAATATAATTATAATATATTATATAGATATACACATATGCATATCCATTTACATAACATATCATATTATATATACTATAAAATTGTCGCATAAATTCCTCAAATCATCATAAAAATTTTTTTTATCAATTTGACTTGAATTTTGCTTTAACACATCGAGTTCTCGTCGCGTTACCTGTAAACAAAATTAATTCAACATAACATTAAAATTAAAAAATTTCCATCTCATCACATTATATATGTTAAATCTAATATTAATTTCCTAACGTTATTGTTAGGCAGTATTTGGGGCTTTACGTATTTAGATAGCAAGCTGGTTCGCGGATCGAGCTCTTCTTTACCAACTTTTGCCCCGTCATCGTCGCATGCTGATTGTCACTTGCTCGCTGTGGCTGGTCGCTCCTGGAGGATTCAAGGGTAAGAATGATGACAGTGTTTTAAACGAAAAGTTTGAAATTTTCGTTTAATGATGTGCCAAATTCTATGCCAATGGAAACTTTTAGCATTTGGGTAAGAAAACCACCCTCCAGTGCAATGCGCTGGCACCAAGCATATAGCATTTGCGAAATTTTGGCATTTCGTTGTTATTGGTTTATGGGCTGACGCTTTCACTCAATAATTACAATATTGTCATTTTCAATTTATTTCAAAATTTAAAAAAATAAGTTTCCTTTTACAAGTTCCAAAGCCTTTAAAAAAAAAAAAAACCAAAGTATTTTCATGCATTTAGAATAGCATTATGTACCGAAGCACAAATGGGACACCATATTAAAAATGTCGTTTTTTACTTCTTTATGTAAGTATAACGTTGACATTAGCATTGACATTTCAGATGGTCTTACAGAGGTAGATTTGGATAGCAAGCTAGTTCGCAGATCGAGCTCTTCTTTACCAACTTCAATGGTTGAGTTCTGAGCAGAAGCACTTCAACATTTAGATCAATAAGCACTCAATCTACGAAGTAAGAATGTATGTGGAATATGTAAATGTAAAGATTATGATGTTGAGCAGACCTTATCCAGACGCCATCTTCGGTTCTCTTCCATGCACGCGGCTGCCCCATAGGAAATGTTTCTTTCCAGTTTGGGTGTTCAATCAAGTACTCCCACTTCCTGAATCAGGAGCCAATTATATTCTATTCTTTACCGAAACCATGAATACGAACTTTACGTAAAATTTTATTTATTTATTTATTTTATTATTATTATTTTTTTTTTTTTTTTTACCTTTTTTCGTTTTTGACAAAATCTGGACCCTCAGCTAAAGGTGAAGTAGAACAATTATGGAGTATATATGAATCGGATGCATCTTTCAGATACCTAGCAATTTGAACCTGTTGCTCTGTCCTGCACCGTGGATAAGCGGACCACAACAAATAAAAGTCTGCTCATTCAAAACCTCGAAACACTACACAGTTTGAATTTCCGTGTATAAAACAGCAAAGTTAACTATTCCCCCTACTGTCTTAGAGAAAACAAATAGACCGAGATGTTATATTACGCACGGTTTAAAGTTCTTGTACTTCGTTTGCTTGTAACAATAGAGTCAATATCCTAGTAGAGTAAGACTTACCTGTTATTTGATGTTTAGCCGCCTATAGCCTTACTTCTGCCAAAACATGAGAATTTTCGAGTTTGATATTTAGCATTACTCATATTTTCCCTCAACTAGCTTATATTTCTCTCTCTAGTTCTTGTCATCTTTAATCTTTCTCTCTCTTTCTTACATTCTCTCCCTTATCTATCTATATCCATTCTTTCTTGGTCCTGCATCACATGTTTTTATTGTTGCAAAAGCTGAAGAAAAGATGCGAATTTTACCAGCGGCATGGAGCGATTTGGAATGTATCAGTTTGGGTATCATATGTTTCGAGCAACTTGCCATTCCATCTACGGTCCTCATAAGATGCGGTTACTTGAATTCTCCTCACAAGTTCATCAGGACATCTTGAAGTGTCATCAAATTTGGCTGGGATGACTAGTCCAGTTGAAGTGTCAACCTGTTAAAGGAAAAAAGGAAATATCTCTTTACATTTTTTTTTTTGGTTTGAGCTTCAACCTCACAATGACATGACTACATCATCGTCTCCTGAACTAAAAAAAACAAATAATAACAATTTCATTAATAACACTTTATCAAGAGAGAATGAATTCCTTGATTTGCCCCGCCATACAGAAATCCCCACCGCTTTGTAGGCTTGAGTTCAGAACTCGGTCAACCCCTAAATACCAAACTTGCGGTTATTTACTAAACCACATACCTTGATCACTCAACTAACCTACCTAACCAAATATTTGAAGGTCAGCTGCTGGATTTTTCAAAAAATCCGTCTGAAATAAAAGTTAAAGCTAAGCTTGTCTTAACCGAACGGGTTAAAGTACATCTCAAAAGATGCCATTCACAATGTCAAGCATGTATATCAGATTTGGGATTGAATTTATTAGTTTACATTATAAAATGGACCCTAACTTCAAAGAACCGGTTTGGTTGAGCTTTTTGAGGCCACAAGAGTCCTTCTCATATAACATTATGCAAGTAATGTGTTTGGTAAAAGTGCATTAAAGTACGTTGCACAGATGCACTAAGAGGAAAAATAATTCACGAAACAGGACTGACCACAAAACCACTGACAATGGGGCATGCAGTCTCTTCAGGTTCTCTACAAGTGTTATGCGCAAGAACACAGAGAGTTTGAAGGTGGAATCTCTCGCTTCTCTTCATCAAAGTTGTAATGATTTTGGAACACAAGGGACGGGAGTAACCATCAGAAGGCGCACCACTTCGTGGGGTGCAGCTAACACTAGCATGCTGCAGACAGTTCAACATCAAATTAAGTTATTTTTGCCTTTTGCATGGATAACAGCTTTGCTGCAAAAACCAAAACAAAATAGAGGATCTGGCCCGGACTTGAGGAGGAGAATCGTCAAAAGCACCGATCACATGCACCTGCATTTAGACACGAGAGTTAATCAATCCATGAAGCAATGATGTAAAGTCGATCGAAGTTCTTAAATGTCAAAGAGGAATACGTCGAGATCATCCTCCAAACGGTGATTATAAAATGTTGAAAGCATCTGGTTGAGGCCCTTGTCCATGATGTTGGGAGAATCCATATGTGCAACTGAGACCCTGTGGTTCATTAGTATAATCACAAACTTTGAAAAGAAAAAAAAAAAAAAAAGGTATTTCCAAGAAACGTCGAATCTTACATTCCATTTTTCTGATCTCTAATAGCAAGGCCCACACGGGTGGTTGCTTCATCAGTTCCAACAAACTTTCCATACCGGGATGTAATGGAAGACAAAAAATGATATCAGATAGGTAAGCAGATATTCTACTAATAGACTTCTAGCCCCTGCTCATTCTACTGAAAAGGCTAATATTCTTGTTGCCTAATGCCACATTTCTACTCAGCTAATACAGTTATAGGACAATTTACTGCTTGGAACCACACCATATGCTATTTAACCAATTAGCCGAAGTAAAGGAAAAATGTATAAATGGAGATATCATCTCAAAAGCTGAAATTATCCGATTCCGAGAAAAGAAGAAAGAGACATACATCGACAAGCGCACGATCAACAGTTGCATATTCTCTTTGGAACAAATAGACCCATTTACTCTTCACTGAACTCTCCCTGCCCGACTCTTCAGCAAGTGAGAACGTCCTTTCCCGAATAGCCTTGAGTGAATCTGAAGCGCGTATCAGCATCGGGTGCTTCAACAAATGAGATAGCACATCGGTACTACTTTCCTGTTCGTAAGTACAGGTTCCAATTCCTGTTAACTATCAACTTTATACTTCTACAAATACAGAAATGCTAATAAACTGCGCTCTACGAAACGTCATGCCTATTTTCGACATCGTTAATACTTGTACTTCATAATGTCATGTCAGATGTAACAATGACAAAATAAATCTACATAACTTGTCACACATTCTCATATTCTTATCATTTCCTTTCTAGAAACTCCTCATCACTTATGCATCCATAATGATCATAATCCCAAATGTGTACTATTACTACCCGAAAGAAACAGAAAAAATAATTAAATGAAGGACAAGAAATTCCTTCCTTTTTTTTTTTTCCCTGTTAAGAAAAGGGACAAATTTTCGATCTTTAAAATACGATTTTTTTTAAATGAACATCACCCTTCATTATCATGTATGATCTAGAAGAAAAAAAAAATGTAATATCAGGAACTTCCTTTAGCCTTTCAAAAGCTCTTTCTCACATCAGAAAGGATATGATTGCCTTCTTTTAAAAATTAAAAAAAATAAAAACCTCCAAATAAGATCCTTTCACCACATTCTTGATCAACCCACCCAATACTCTAAACAGTTTAGACTTCATAATTTCATATATTTTTTAGATAGATTAATAGGAAATGAAACTTGGGTCTTTGGACATGGGTAATTTTGCAAGAATTTTTAGAGAGAGAGAGAGAGAGAAAGCAAGTAAACCTTAGAAGATGAACGTGGGAAATCTAGAGGAGCTCCATCAACAAAAATCATGATGTGGGTATTAATCCAGCTTCCGATTTTTCAGCCCAAAAAATAAAAATGTGTCCTTGGAAGTTGAGAAGAGAAGTAAGATTTTGGTAGTTTTTGAGTTAAAAGGACGCAAAGAATTTCCCACAAGAATCAATTGCTACTGGTGCAACTTTTCAAAATTCTGACTCTTCAA
This sequence comes from Ficus microcarpa, assembly GCA_025413485.1. Lineage (NCBI taxonomy): Eukaryota > Viridiplantae > Streptophyta > Magnoliopsida > Rosales > Moraceae > Ficus > Ficus microcarpa. The sequence continues at coordinate 7,243 of JAINRI010000160.1, forward strand.
CTAAGCTTGAAGTTGGACATTCCAACTCAATTTTTATCTTTTTTCTGATAAGTCAACAAAAATTTTAATTAATTTTTTTAAAAAATAAACCTACTTCAACTTAAAAATTCCATGCCAAACTAGTACAATAAACACACCCTCATTTGACGTTCGAGTTTAAACTCAAAATTTTTAAGTCAGTTTTTGTCTTTTTTTGAAAAATGAAAAAGTCTTAATCTTTTTCTGAAAAGTCAATAAAAATTTTTAACTCAAACTTAAAAGAGGTGTTTGATGAATGAGTTTAGTTTAAGATTTTTAAGTTTTATTAGTAATTTTTTTAGAAAAAACAAAAAACTTTTTGAGAAAAGACAAAAAACTTTTTCAGAAAAAGACAAAAATCATGATGAAAAAAATACAATTCAGTTCAAACTGAATTAACAACCAAACGGACTCAAAATTTTCAACTCAAACTCATTCACCGTACAGACCCAATTTCTGATCCTAGAGATTGAAATAGACGGTTCCGGAGGATGAAGGAACAGAACAATAAAAGCCGGTGACATTTACAAGCAGTTCATTTGTTGCATATAAGGCAAGAAACGTCACATCATCTAATGCTATAAATAAAAAACGTCATCTCACTTATGCTATAATTGAAATGCTATTTTTATTTTTTGTTATCAACTATTTCTAATGCTCTTTAAAACAATATGAAGTAAAACTATTGTCATTATTACAAGAAAAAGTGAAGATACCAACTAATTAAAATTAAATATTAAATTTGATATTGACTATATCTTGTGATAAATTTATCACAAAATTTAACATATAAAAAATTTAACAATTGTTTAAAATTTTTTTTTTTTTTTTGATATTACACTGGGTTAGAGATTAAACTAAGAAAAGGGCAATGAGTGAAAGATAAAAAACATGATAAGCTAACTAAACTAAGACCATGTTACAGTTATTATCCACCTTTCCTAAGGTCAAATTCTCCTGTTGAAAATATAAAATAACCAATCAGGAACCTCAAAATTTCTTACCCTACTATCTATCTCTGTGTATATATATATCCTAAACACCCAATCCAAGGCATTTACCATGTTGGGGAAAAATAGAAATAATTTAACAAAAAAAAAGGGGGGGGGGGGTCTTCAAAATTGGTCTCTCCACAGCATCACAACAGGCTGGCCATTGTTGTTGAGCAAAACTTCAACTCAATCAAGCACCTTCTCTGTTTTTGTAGCTTCCAAAGTCAATCCATCATTTCTCTATATCCAGAGATTGTTCATGTCGGGACTCCGGACTGGTGCACACCTTAATCTGTTTCAACAATACCGATGATACTTGAAAAATTAGCTCCAAAAGTTCGATATGTATATATATATATATTTTTGGGTAATATATATGAGACATATACTTTAATTTATAAATAAAATCAGTAGTCTTACAACCAGAATCAATGACAAAGGTAACAAGGTTTTTGAACTTGTGTGTTGATGCCCAAGCAGAAATTCGATATGCTTATTCTAGATCTCACCAATGCAGATATTAAATATTGCATAGTTTTTTTGATGGAAACAAATTTTCAACAGTCGGGCCGGTAACCATAATTGTTTTTCGAAATTAACAAGACCAAGCAGCTTTAATTTCGCATGTGCTCATGTGTTATGATGTTTAAAGTAAGACCATCCAATTTCCTTAAGATCCTACAAGGGTACTAGTTTGCGGTCACAGCATCAATATTGGTTTTAACGAAAAAACTAGTGTTGACTCTTGTACTCGTGTGTTTTACAATAAATTAATGACAAAAGATGGAAAAAAAAAATTACCACTTTCCCCGTCAGAAATGTCCGTAAGCTTTGAGATTGCGTCAATAAGGGATTGTTCATGCTCCTGCATGGACAATACTAACAGGTCAGTCATGCAAGAAGACAAAAATAAGAAAAAGACCCTGTGGCAAATTTTTCATGATCTAACCTTCAAGACTTTTCTTGCTTTATCAATTTCAAGAGGATCGGGATGATTTGCACCAAAGACTCTTTCCACCTATAAATGATTCAACAGAAAGCAATATTAGACGCAAGAATTGTGATAAATTTTACCATTTAACTGACGCCAATTATCCTGTCGGCTTACTTCTTTAATTAAAGTATCAGTATTAAGAATTTTTATCTCGTCTGTGCGTTTTCCAATGCCATTCTGTGACGGTAAAAGATCTTTTCTGGATTGACCCTTTGCAACGCCTCTACCTCTTCCTGCACCTGGACCAGTATCACGACCTGTAGGTCTATTGATCCCATGACCTGATCCACCATAGCTCCCACGATGAGAAATTCCAGTGTCCTCATCTACCCATTGAATATCTTCTGGAGAAATCTGCTGCAAGAATTAAGAACATATGGAAAAGCATACCATTAGTGAAATTCAACATAAGACAACTTATGAGAACTAAGCCATTTAAATGTGATGTTCTTTTCGGAAGTGATGAAAGCTAAACAAAAATGAGAGAAACAATATTGTGGATCTGAACTGAAAAGAATTAGGATTTTTAGAAAAATTACGTATGAACAGCCATACCAGGACAAGCAATCATTTTAAGATATTGAAATAGCATAACCTATTATCTATAAAATTTCTACATGAAGCTCTTCTTCATCCAAGTAAACAGACCCACACATTTTATTTTTCTTCAGTAATAGGTCAAACATCTAAGCGTAACTGACATTCCTGGAATCATTTAAAAAGTGTCAATATCATAATTCCAGCCTCTATCAAGAGAGCGTCAAAACCCTGTTTAGAAACAAGGGTAAAAATTAAGAAAATTACAATGTGGAGTGATAGCTAAAGAATAGTGGTTATGGACATGTAGTTTGATTTGCGATCATCGTTTGACGGTCATGTGTATCAGAAAAACTAGAAGCATATCTGCAGGATCTTCAGACAGCTAGATGTGTTGGGGATTTTTTTTTTTTTTTTTTTGGTGGTCAAGAATTATATATAGCTGAATAATGAAGTGAGATGTATATATTTCATTTCTCCCATTTATTGACGGAGTTAGAAAAAGAATTCCCGAAAGTCTCCAAGACAAAGTATCAGCTATACCTCTGAGAGATTAATCCACTCCCAGGTCTCATTGGCAGAACCAATGTCATAGACTAAAGCATGCCTTCCCTGAGATATTAAAGACAACAATTTACCATATCAACCACGTAACTCTACTTCCAGCTGAACTTATATGTATGAAAATGCCGCAAAACTATGTACCTCAACTGGATTATAGTCAGTTATAACAGCTTCATAAAAGTTATTGTCATCGGGCCACCTTGTCCTCACTTTCTTTCCAATTAAAGAATCCAATGCTGCCCCCTTGGCAGGTTCTTTTGCAACGGCACCGGAAGGAACTCTATTAACAATTTGACTCCTTCCAGTTGGACCAGATGAAGGGTATTGCTTGACTGAAGATCCACCAGGTATTACCTGACCATGTAAACAAATGTAACAATAGTAAATAAACCACACATTAATAAATAACAAGCTAGTGTTATGTACTACCCAAAACATCATTAATCTTCACTAACAGGTTTTTGTTTCTTCCCCTTTGCTCCTGGAACAGAACCCTTTTTTGCTGTGGATGAAGATGGTTGATGGGATGCAGTAACCACCTGTGGAAACGGTGGAGATGGCCTGCCAAAGGATTGAGATGCCACTGACTGGGAGCCTTTCTGCTTCTTGCGAGATGCAGAAACAGTTGGACTGGGTATTGGATCATGAACAGCTTGACTCGTACCAGGCATACCAGATTGTGCTGAACCTGCCTGTCTCCACTCTCTAATGGCCAAATATAGAATGCATTAAGAGATATATTATAGTAACAAAATACAGAAGATATGTGTCGTTTCTCAGTTAAAGCACAAGTTTGAAGTCTATCAGACCTTATTCTCCGTATGACATCATCTGCATTAACCCGTCCTAGAAGCTCTCTGTGCTCCTCATTTGATAATCTCAACTCTTTCCTAAGTTCTGTTATTAAACTTTCCTTTTCCTGAAGAAAATACATTTCATGTAGTAGTCATTTAAACCTGATAAGAAAAACATAGATATTAGATCCATGAAAACTAAATGACAAAAAGTACCCAAGTAATGAGATCAGCTTGAGCTTTAAAGGCTCTTAGAACCGAACTGTATGCTTCTTGCTCCAGCTGATGAATCTGTGCCTCCATATCGGTGTCACCATACATCCTAGAGTACGGGACACCCACAGCCGATCTTCCATTCCCTGCAACACGGCCACCTCTTTGAATTCTATTTTGATGTGATGGTGGGAGATCATCATCAGTTCCTGCAATTTTTGTTTTCCCAAAAAGATTAAAATGTCCATGAGGCCTGAATTTGGCTACATACAGTCTACTGTTCCAAAGATTATTTCTTTATGGAATTCACAATCCATTAATCCTATTTTCATTAGCGGAGGGACATAGTCCTCAGTGGGAGCAAGTGCTCCCGCTGCATATTCTTATTGACAAGTCTATAGTATCAGTAAAACTGCACGAAAATAGGTTCCAAAATCCTATCAGAGATGTCTCAACTTCTGCAGTAAAGAAAAAAACTCAAACCTATCACTGGTGAATTGGGTATATTTCAATTCTTTTAGGCATATACTGAGAAATTCAAACTCCTCTAATAAGGGATAAAGCAAAAAAGAAACCTTTTAGATGATCAATCTTTAAGCTCAAAAGTCATGGTTTCAACATTCAGAAAATGCAAAACGCTAAACAAAAGCTCTCAATAATTTCTAATAAGTCATCTAGAATATTAACTTGCCCTTGGAGTACATTAAACTCATTGCCCATGTGAAACTCAATCGAAACAATAAACACCAGACAATATCGCACAATGGACCATCAAATCTTCATAAAGTTCCAATTTTTACATAAACTTTTGATCTTATGTGAATTATAATTCTAATGAGACTTGATGATCCAAAACCGACTCTTCCAAAAAACCTCCAAATATGAATAAAGATTTTAACTTTATGACCAAGAAAATAGACCTGAATTAAAAAGAAATAACAAAGACAATATCAAAGGCCCAAAAGCATCGGAATAAGCTAAATTGTTAATGTCTTCTGATTTATTAATCTAGTAATCATGAAACTAAGCAAAGCAAAAAAATCAAAAATTTGTTCCATCAACCTATCAATTTCATTAAAGATGGCAAATTTAACATTTAAAAAAAAAATGTATCTTTTACTCGTTAGGAAGAGAGTTCTTCAATAGATTCAATTGCTTTGACACACACACACACACTCATATACATATATATATACGTGTGTGTGTGTGAAATATTTCATTTCTGCAATATATAGATATATATATATATATATATGAACCTTTTCTCCCCTTCACCGAGGAAGAAAAAGAACAAAAACATTGCACAAAACGGTGAAAACTAACCCTAACCCTAATTCAGCAAAATCAAAAGGAAAAGAAAAGAAATTCAAGAGCTGAAAATCACGAATTGCGAGAATGAGAGTAGAGAAAGCGAGGACTCACCGCTGCTATCGTAGGGTTCGTAATCCATAGCCAGTTTGGATCGAAGCGAACAAGAGGGGAATTGCTCCGAAGGTTTTTGAGCTCCAACAATCTTGGAAGAGTAACTTCGAGAAGTTTCGGCAAGGGGATTGGAACAACGTCGTTGACGCCGGCGTCGGCGCTTCGTCGGAGAAGAATGAACTCTCAGGAGACAGAAAGAGGGGAAGAGAGAGAAAGAAGAGAGAGAGAGATAAATGGTGGTCGGAGGGAGCGGAGAGAGAGAGGGAGAGCACTGGTATTACTGGGGCGGACACAAACACTGTACTTTGGGGGGCGACTTTCCTTTTATTTAATCTTTAATTGAAAAAATAAAAATTTATTTTAGCTCGTGACCCTGAATTTTTAATATCATTAAAGGTTATTTGTTTATAAGTTTATTTTAAATTAAATTATATTTTTTTATTATAATTTTTATCTTTTTTTAAAAAAGTTTTTTATCTTTTTTGAAATTTTTTTTTTATTTTTTCTGAAAAATTACTATTGAAACTTAAAAATTTTAAACTACACTCATTCATCAAATACCCCCTAACATTTTACCCATGAGGTCTAAAAACTCTCATTTTGTCTTTAAACATGTGTTTGGTGTACAGGTTCTATTGGATTGGACACAAACACTGTACTTCGGGGGGCGACTTTCCTTTTCTTTAATCTTTAATTGAAAAAAAAAAAAGGTTATTTTAGGTCATGATTCTGAATTTTAATATCACCACCATTTTACCCCTTGGGTTCTCAAAACTCTCATTTTGTCTTTAAGCATGCGTTTAGTGCACAGGATAAAATTGATCTTTTAATGTTAGAATTGAGTTGAATTGAATGTACGTTAAGTGAGCATTTGAACTATCGAAACTAGAAAGTATAAGAACTTAAAATATGTTTGAAAAAAAATATCACTATAAAACTTGTTTCGTTTATTTGAAAATTCTATATAATTTAGAAAATATATATATATTATTTGAACTTGTATATGTAAAATTATGAACTTTTGAAGTTTGAGTTATAAAAACTGTGAATAATAAAATTAAGGTTGTTTTTCCAGACAAAGACGAAAATGAATTGAATTTTTTTGGTTTTGATTGAATGGAACTATTGGTCCAAACGCTTGCTAAATTTTGAGTTATTCCCGTTTAACCTCTTTCATTAAAATTTTCATGAAAAATACAAGGAAAAAAGAAAATTAAGCGCGATTATATGATCTTTTTCTTTTTTGTTTTTTTAACATAAATCTTAACATAATAACCCCCCCCCCCCCCAAAAAACCCAAAATCTATTTTTAATAATTTTTCGAAAAAAGGATCAAATGAGAGTAATTCAAAATTCAAATGACAAAATGGTGTTTTTAAAATTCAGTTGATATAGTAAGAACGACCTTAAAATTTAAAGATACAGATAAAAACGATCCTAAAAATATATATATACACCTTTGAAAGAAAACATAAATTTGCAAATCAAGTTATGCTTTTGGTTGATTATAATATTATCTATAAAACAAATTTTATAAATTAGAAAACTTCAAGAAAAGCCATCGTTTGAATAGATGTTCTAATTAGGTTCCTAATTATTTATCACTTAAATTTGTAGTTTTAACAATTATGTGAAAAAATTAGACAGAGAGTCTAATATTAAAAAGTAAAAGATACAACGTTTTAAATATCTAAATAGTATATATTAATACAATTCTAAGTTATGTTTAAGGAAAATATCTAAAGCACCCTTTTCTGTTTAACTTGAATGCACTTTTGCCTCTCTTATCATATAAATGTCAAAAATACCATTGCATTTTAAAATCAATACATAATACCTTCTGAAACCATTAAATTTTTTAAAATACTAAGGTTACCTTTCTATTAATTAAATACTTTTTAAAACATTGATTGAACTAAAACATTAAATAAAATAAATAACTTAAGTATATATTGCAGTAAGAGAAGTATTTGTATGATCATATAAAGATAATTACTACCTTTTTTTTTTTTAAGAAATATTTAAAATAGTATTTAATATTAGGACATGTTTGGTTAATGATTCATTTTAAACTAAATTGTACTTTTTTCATCATGATTTTTATCTTTTTCTGAAAAAAATTTTTGTCTTTTGTGAAAAATTACTATTGAAACTTAAAAATCTTAAACTAAACTCACTCACCAAACACTCCCTTAGAATATGAGCGATAATCTTGACACATTCTAAATTTTCAAGGGTATATTGTGAATTATCTTACAAATACGGGGATATTTTGGGAATTTGGGTAGGAACAGAGATAAGAATGACATTTGTTACAAAACATAAGGATTATTTTGGATATTTCCCTTTATGCTCAAGCATACTAGGGATTGCCAGTTGCAATTAAACATAAAATGAGGCAAATAGAGTGTTCTATGTTTGGGTTGGATCGTAAAATTAAAAGGAAATAAAAAGATCGAATTCATAAACTAATTTAATGTTAACTATTTATTTGTCAAGTGCACCAGATAGTAAAATAATAGTATAGTGAATTAGTGACCTTATTCACGAAATGTTTTATTACCATTAACATTTTCGTGCCTTACCAATCAAGACCATTTCATTTTCATTTATCAAAAAGAGACCATTTCATTTTCATTCCTTTTAATTATTTGTTTGATTTTACGACCTAAAATAATGAAAACAAAACCATATAACAATAATCGCAAATATAACCTAATAAATAATTTTATATCTAACTCTACCATAATGTGTAAACTCTACCATAATGGGTAAAGACTAAATCTTCCCGCCCCCACGGTACACACCTTAATTGTACCATTTTTTCTTTCGGAAAATATACCCCTTTTTCTTGGTAATATTTGGAAAACATGCCTTAACAAATCAATACGCATGGCATAGAAGAATACAAACCAAGGATTCCCCTTGCCCACCAACCCAAAAATAAAAAATCAAAAGTTTCCATATCCAACAATCAAGATAGGCAAAAGGTGTGCAATTCCGACAAGCATGTCGTCAATGTAAACTTTCCATCGCAAATAATCTACAAAACACGAGCACTCAACAGCACAAACGAGGCCTAAACGAGCCAACATAATTTTTAATTTTAGTTCTTCCTCTCAAATTTATCATAAAATACCTCTTACTAGCTTCGACCTCGCCTTGGTTAGAAACCAGCCCATCCAGCAGGTTGGGAAGCTGGTTTGCTCTCCATAATCTTTGCCTCGCCAGTCCGCTGAGAGTTAGTTCCTTCAGCTAGCGGTCTCGACATCCCAGTAGATACGGCAGTAAAACTTTCGGTTCCAAAACCCCACGAGTCGAAACCACTATTTACTTGAGTAGCCTGCTTGTTCTGTTGCCCATTTCTTGTCCTGACGGATTTGACAGTGTTGCTTGCTGAAGGAGTTTGCTGCAGCTTGGGCTCCTCTGAAAAAGGCTGCCACGTCTTTGTCTCCGGGCTCGGGGTGTTCCGGCTATCTTTCTCTTGCTGTAGTTCCCAAACTGTTCCTTCTATCTTGTCCCTCTGCTGTTAATGAGGAAACATCAAATAAGAAATGAACCAAAACAAATCAAGGACTAAAGTGGAACATATGGATTGTTGACAAAGAAAAACTACTACGGAGGCTGCTGATGGTCGGGCTCCAGATGAAGTTTGATTTCTAGAAGCATCTTTGTTCGGTGACGGAGTTCTGGCAGCAACTGCTTGCTTAAGTTCCTGTATCTCCTGCCTTTGTGATCGGCAAATGGCAGACAGCTTTTCAAATTTGGATGTTATTTCGGCCTTCTCCAAATTGGCTTCCTTGAGCTGCTCTTTCAGCTTATCCAGTTCAGCCTCTAAGGTTTGTTCTCTATTTGACTTGTAGTTATTACTAGCTTCCGAGCTGAGTTTTCTGGTATCAAATTCGGCAACAAACGTGTTGAAGGCCTCATCTTGGAAAGTTCCCGAGCTCCCAGCATTTGATGCCTTCGGCCTCTCAGTGTGGTTATCTGTATCCTTTTGGAAGAAGCTTCTGTCAACATCCTTCAACAGCCCATGCGAATTTCTTCGTACAGTTTGAGTCTGGGTTTTATCCTCTTTTCCAAGGACACTGTTCTTTTGTGAAATATGGTTGTCTTGATGAATCCTATCATGCTTTATAGTACTATGGCTAGTTGGTTCTTCATCAAATATCGGTTCACTCTTGTCTTTGGCCACAGATGAGTCCTTCGCGTGCTGTGTGGACCAGAAAGCACCAAGCTGCCCCGCACCTCCCCCTGCCTTCAAGGTCACTGAATGTTGTGATGGATCTCCAGATGAAGGTGGGGGTGGAGGGCTCCTACGAGGGACCGGGGATGACTTGTTTGGAAGCCTAGAATTACATGCTGAAATGTAATATAGTAGAGACACCACATTGATGGCAAGGTCAGAACGTACACAATTAATTTTCACGATTCATCCGACTTAAATATACGAGTTTTCAGCATTTAGGGTAAACATTAAAAAAAAAAAAAAACACACACACACACACACATTCTGAAGATTTTAAACATCGGAAACATGAACAACTTTAAACTTTTTCTTGACAAATTAAGCAACATCTTTTCTACGTATTGAATAACCAATGATGTTTATCTGAACGGAGTTCAACATTTCTAAACCATACTAAAATCTTGTTGCAGATAAAGAAGTTTAAATACTAGCAAGTTGCATTTTGATGTATATATCAAAGTTTCATTACCTTCATGTATTTCACTAGAATGCATTTCAGGTGGCCTATCCGGTAAGGACTTCTGTGAACTCACAGGTAACTGCTCATTGACACGGAACCATACCTGCCAAATAGAATTCAAGGCTTTAGTAAAGAATGTTAAGCCCTCTACCTAATGATTACTTGACAAATGTCTAAAACTAACCTAAATTGGAGATGAATGGCCAATCAAGCAAAGCGCTTGCCTGCGTGATATCAGGTCTGTCATCTGGTGAAGCTTGAAGCATGTCTCTGATCAGGTCTGTAATTGACAAGCTGTATTTCGGTAACTCCGGAATGCGATAGTTCCCATTTAGTATTTGCAGCTTTGATTCTCCATCAAATGCACTTTTGAAATAGCAAATGCGAAATAGAAGGCACCCAAGGGCCTGCAAAGAGACGGACCAACCTTAGTTCCCACTTTCAAGGGTAGATTCTAACAATAGTTTAAAACGGAACCAAACTTCCCAATTGACTTACCCAAATGTCTACCTTCTCGCTGATAATATCTCTCCGCAATAAATCCCACATCTATGTGAAAAAGACAAAGAGAAAAAAGAAAAGCAAAAATGTTAAACAATTGAATGCTTTTTACCACAAAGCAACAAAAATGTGCATTCTCAGAAGAGTTCATTCTTCAACCTCCGGGGATCTATAGGCAGGCGTAGTGTGCTTTCTGATATTGTCTTCTTCAATGCCCATTTCTTCAGGCTTCTCAAACCGCTTGTGATTGGTTGAGGTGCTTCCAAAATCACACAACTTCCACAATCCATCAGAGCCCAAAAGAAGATTCTCCGCTTTCAAGTCCCTACAAATGCCAAAAACAACTTGAAATAAATCACCAAAATACTGATTTTAAGTCAAGAATCATCAGAGCAATCAAGTATCCAGTAGACGACCTGTGAGCAATAGGCGGAGACTGGCAATGCATAGCAAAAACCGCATTACACACATCTCTGAAGATTGAAAGAACCTGTTTCTCATCAAAATACCCAGATCCTCTATTTTCCAGCACATTGACCAGAGATCTCTCACAAAACTCCATCACAAGGAGGGCTTCTTTCGTACGCCCCATATCCAAGATGGTATGCGTATAAAGTGTGACAATGTTGGGATGTCCTCTCAAAGCCTTCATAACTGAGATCTCCTTCATTACCAACTCCAGTGACTCATCATCGTTGCATATAATGTGTTTCAAAGCATACTGTTTTGACACATTCACAGCATCACGAGCTAAGTAAACGCAAGAGAACCCTCCCTCAGCAATCACATTCCGGACATGTATCTTAAGATTTCCCACATCCACAGAACGGCCTTCGAGTCCAGCTGCTTCCTTTTGCATAAAGGGCTTGAATCTCCACATGATTGGAACAATTGAAGATGCTAAATGTAACAAAGCCCCTGAAAACATTGGTTAGCAATTTGGAACTAAACAATAATAAAAAACATCGAACTGATCGAAATTAAAAAAAGAAAAAAAAGGGAGCTATTTATCACTACGAATGATGTTCTTGCCGCATAGCATAGCGAGACCCCTGGCGCCCCACTCTCACATTTTGCCATGTAACAAATTTTTTTTTTTTTACCGACACATATGTAGTACTGCATAACTAATACACCAAAATGCTTGACAAAATAATATTAACCCGATCAAAGTTTCAGACTTTACTAACACTTCCACTCTTAGTTGCCCCAAACAAAATTTAAGGGACTTATTAGAATTCTCTTAATCAGATCTTCAACCTCCATTTCACTTTTAATAACCAAAAAATAGTAATTCCACCATCAACGCCATTAAACCCTAATTACAAAATCAAACTGTCTCGATTAGATCCAATTCTGATTCCGATTCCGATTCCATTAAAAAAATCAAAAAAAAAAAAAAAATCAAATTCCAAAACTTTTTGCTCATTTGTTCATCACTTGCAAGAAAAAATTTTTCATCTGAATCGAAATTTCCAATTCAAAGAAACTACAACTACAAACTCCAAAAATAAAGTCATGATCCGGAAACTAAAGCTCAAAAGGAAACATCATATTCTGAACTCAAACTCCCTTCAAATTATTGAATTTCCATAACCGGAAAAATGGAAACTTCAGTTAGAGAGAGAAAGTACCTCAACGAAACCGGATTGGGAATCGGATTGGAACTCGGGAACCGCAATCGCAGAAGATAGCTGTGAGATCTGAGAACTTAGAGAGAGAGAGAGAGAGAGAGAGAGAGAGAGTTTACGTGCTGATCCAGAAACTCTGAAGAAAAGTATCACAAATCAATATATAATTTTGAAAAAGAAGAAAAAAGAAATTCAAGAAATTTTTTTTTTCCCTTTTTTCTTTTTTAAAAGTAAAGTGAAATTGAGAGATTCTGGGAAATGACGAAGGATTTTATGCCTATTGCGCCGCTATATATGGCAAAAGCTTACACAGAGAGCTTTTTGTTTTTTCACAAAGGTGCGTGGGGTAGAGTTTGACGACTCCAACCACACAGTCTACTTTCTTCAATCTAGTAAATCTACACCGTCGGCCGACCAAGTCATCATGATTGACCCGAGTCATCATGATCGACGGCTTTCACGTGTTGTGATGTGGTCTGCGAATGTTAAATGCACTTACGAGTGTCACGAATGCACGATCAATACTCAGATCGTCCTAGGGATGTTGATCGGGATATGTCGTGTTGGTTTGACCCATGATCAGTAAGGCCTATTAGCTCGGCACATTGTTTGAGATTAGAAATCTAAGATTTGAACGATCAGTAGGTTTAGACACATTTTGTGCCCATATAATCTTATGCGCATACTTTTTATCGTGCTCTGTACAATAAGATTATTGGGTCGACTCGTCAAGCACTTGAAACCTTTTAGATTGTTTTTTGTATTTAAACAAAAATATTTTTTTATTATTTTTTAGATAAACATAGTAATAAACTTGATGACATCAAAATCATAAACTTGTAAAGTTTTAGTAATTTGTTTTGTGAAATAAAAATGACAAGAAGAGATAGTTAACATAAAGAAAAATTAGTACATCGTAATTAATATACACAAATGAACTAAACTTGATCACATTTATGTGGATTTATAATTTCATTAGTTATTAAGAAAATACAATATTAACATGAAAATTATATAACAAAAAAAAAAAAAAAGCTTGTATTTGGCATGTTAGCCTATCTGTTTAATAAATAGAGTCGTGCTTGACTCGTGCTCTTGTTATATTATATGATCCGTTTGGTGAATGAGTTTGAGTTGAAAAAGTACAATTTGAGTTGAAAATTTTTATTGATTTTTTAGAAAAGACAAAAACTTTTTCAGAAAAAAAAAATTTCAGAAAAAGATAAAATCTGAGATAAAAAAATACAGTTTGAGTTAAATTACTAAACGAGACCGTAATCTCGTTTTGTATCATGCTACCCTAAAGTTTTTCATGTAGTGTAGTTCTATTCGACAGATGACATAGCCCAATTGGCATCTTTAAGTTGTGCATATCAGCTTGAGTATCTCTCACTTCTTAATATTCCATTGGGTAAAATCAATAGGCGAATAGGAAAAGCAAAGTAATATAAAGAGAGTTATAGAATTAAAAAAACAAGACATGTAACTTTAAAGAAAAAGATATTAATATAAATACACACAAATTGTAGTGGTGATAAGTCCGCTTTCACATGGAAATTGTCTCTTGTGGACCTGTTTTCATTTCAAATCTTGGGAAATTAAAAAAATAATTAAAATAAAAAATAATAATAATAATAAAAAAAGAGTGGGTGGGGGACAAAAGTTGCATTGTCACTCTCGCAAACTACATTAAAAGGACCTCTTAAAGCAAAAATAAATAAAAGGGACTTCTTTGACACAAACCGGAAAGCTATAGTATATCAACACAAAAATATTAATATCTGACGGTTCAAAAAAAAAAGAAAAAAGATTGAGAAAGACATGTTCGGTGGGGGATCGAAAGGAATATATAACAATTCACATATCATTTTCATGTAAATTAAAATCTGCTTCTTGAAGAATCCAATTTTTGGTTGTTCAATTTCCCATGCTCGAAAAGACAATGGGTCCAAAAAGTTAACATGGCCATGCCACATAACATGTATCGGATAAAAAATCACAAGATCAACACTTGTGTTTCGTTTAGATGGGTTATTGTAACAGTTATTTTTATACTCAAATGCAATAGACGTTAGGTTTGGTAAACTATCTATTACGTAAATAACTCAATGCAAATCCAAATCCAAATTTTACTTTTTAGAAAGCTGTATCATACTCTTTTTTTTTTTTTTTAAATTTTATCTTTACACTATTTAATTGTTTGTTTTAAAAAAAAAAACTATAGAAACACACTTTTCATTTGATTACATAATTTGAATTCTATATTTAAATACAAATATTTAGTTTAAATGAATATTAAAATGCAATTTACGATCGAAAAAGATAATTAGATGTTTGACCCAATCACTCACCCAAATCTAATACAATCCGCTGTGAATACTACTTATCCCGATTCATATCTACTTTAATTACACACGTAAGTAAACTAAAACACATCATAATAGCTAGCTGGCTTTTATCCGTTGGGCTTTTTTGAAATGGGCTAATAATCTGAGGACCAAGGCCCATGATTCTACTTCCTTAACAAATTGGGCTCTTTACAAAAGTTAGAATATATCATGTTATCTCAGAATATACGCCTAAAAATAAAATAAAAAATAAAAAAAAAAATTAGGCAAGAGACTATTTCAGAATATATCATGTTATCTCAAAACCATTTTATTTAGAGTTTAAAAATATCCTTAAGATACTAACTTAGGGGGAGTTTGGCATAATAACTCAAATCATTCAACTTAAACTTTTTTTTGTCTTTTTCCTAAAAAATTTTTGTCTTTTTCCCAAAAAGTTTTTTGTCTTTTCTGAAAATTCAAAAAAAATTTACTATTCAAACTTAAAAATCTCAACTCAAACTACTCCACCAAACAAACCCTTAATAAACGCCAGTGTCCAATATGATACAATTTTCAAAAAACATCACGTTGTATCTCAAATCATTTTATTTACAGTATAAAATGTATATTTGAGTTACTAACTATTAATTATTAACCGTCTATCACTGATATCATATTAGACATGGATGGTTACCAGTGTAACATGATACTAGTTACCGACTGATAACCAATAACCAAAGAGATATTAGCCAATAACCACCTGGCCGTTAATCGATGTTATATCCACCGATAACTACTGTCACCGAGGGTGACCAATTGCACTACCGTTGATATTCTCACCGGTGTACCTAAAATAATGCCAAAAAGTCCAACAGATCACAAAAATAACACCCAAAAAAAAAAAAAAAATATATATATATATATATATATATAGAAAGGAGGAAAATTGGTCGTCGAATTTGGAGATTCAAACGTCTTCTCTTTATCCCAATCATCTTTTGCTTGACATTAGAGATTCAAATTTGGAGATTCGTTGGAATCGGCTTCCAATATTTATCGGCCTTTGTCAACTTCCGACTCAAACATTTCGTTTTGAAAATTTAATCCCTCCCACCCTGCGAAATTTCTCAGTTGTTGCAATGTGACTCACTTTGTTAAATTCCCATTAAATTGAGCATTTGGATTTAGAAGTTTTGCATTAGGGTTTTTTATCTTGGATTTAGAAATTTTTGCTTTGGCATGAAATCTTTCTTCCTCATATTTGGAGCATGTGGCTTTACCATCACCAATTTAACAGGAAGATTAAAAAAAAGGACATATTACGGCAATTTTGAAAATTCAAGAATGTATTGTCAAAAGTAAAATTTAAGGACAAATTGCCAAAAACCAATAAAGTTAGTTGACATCGATATGCTAAAAGAATTTTGAGGAAAATTGTTGTGGATAATGAGAGACCCCGATAATACTGATAGATATGAGCAAATTATTTTGACTAAGGTATTTAAAATCAATTCACGCTTGATTTAAGTTACTTTTACACATCTATATTTATTATTAGTAATGCATTTTATTATCTTTTTCATATATATATATATATATATTAATGAATTAAAAGAGGAGTACACGGAGAAGAAATTGATGAAGTTGGAGCGGAATAATAAGTGTTCATTCAATCATTCATTTGGTTGATGTTTTGGTAATTAATATGTCCTTATGTATTTTTTAGTTGGATTTTAGACCAAATGAATAAGTTATTTACTTTTTACTTATAGATGCCGATTGATCACATGCATATGCTATATGTGTGTGTGCAGTATTTTTTTTTCCCCCCTTAAATAACTTCGACTTTCTGATGTAAATATACTGTATTTTGTTGGAATTATTTACGTACTCACTATTTTCGAAAACATCGTTAATGATCATTGCAATCAGATACATACACAAGATGTATATAATTATAACAAAAGTAGTGTTAGAGACACTAATTTAATCCCAATTTTTTAACTATCAACTCACATGTATTTTCATATATATGATAGATGCAATCAACTGATGTTACAATACTCTAAACACTTATCAATAAAAAAAAATGATAACTAATATGTTATATAGGTTGGTACTTAAAAGTTTAGGATATTATAGTCGATATCTCTGACATTTTTCTTTTGACAATGTGATTAATATAGTCATCAAGCAGTCACAGACTAACTTCTTAATCTGTTTTTAACATCGATCACCGACTGAATTCGTAAACCCTCTTTAACATCATCTATTGAATGCATATTAAAGATTGTAAGTAGTCTTGTAGTTTTTCAAAAGCAATTCGTCTTAATATGACAGCGGTCAAAATCGTTGTTAAAATTGTCTATTTTTAATGTCACTCTTTACAATGTTAGCACTAAATCTGAAGTTAATAATTTTTTAACAACGGTTTTTAATCGTATTAGTCAATAGTATTGTTGTACTGCCTAGACCATTTATGGCACTGAAAATCAGGTTGAAGTTTATTGTTAACAGATCAATTTTTGTTCTTATTTGGTAGTTATTTTGGATTCTAAATAATTTACTATGTCAATAAGTAATTTCCAGAACTCTCCCGTACAGTATTGCCGGACTATTAGATGGGAGAGTTCTTCCTATATATATATATATATCTCTCTAGAGGGTTGTATTGCACTCTAAAGTTATTGTTAAATGACTGAAATGACCAAAAAATAAGAGTTCATGGTCATTTTGGTAAAAAAAAATAAACAAACCATCATTTTTGAAAGAGTTCAGAGACTATTTAGATCAATTATACTCTTCTTTAAAAAAGTGACTTAGGAAAAAAAAGGTTGTTCCATTATAGCATGGTAGGCAATTAATGAGTAAATGGGGAAGAGTAGAATTTTGCCAAGTAAATTGCCAGACCACGGGAAAGGAAAAGTTAGTAAATCAAGAAATGAAAAAGACAAATTACTCATTTAGTTTCTAATTTTTTTATTTTTTATTTTTACGAAGTTGTCATTTGGTCTTTATTTATTTTTTTGTGGCAATTAAAAGGTTCTTAAACTCTTTAAAATAGTACAAAATAATCCTTTTATTTTAGAAATTGAATAGAAAATAAAAAGTTAATTATACATGATTTACTATTTAAGGGTAATTAAACAAATTTACATGATTTAACTTACATATATCATACACATGATTTATTCTATCTAGTTTTTAACCTTTGTTAGTAGTAAGGATCAAATTGTGCCGTTTTAAAGAGTTTAAGGACTTTTTAACTAAAAAAATGTTAGGGACCAAATTACAATTTTGTAAAAAATTATAGACTAAACAAACAATTTATTTAAAAAAAAAAAAAAAAAGCCATTAACACGAGTAATACGTGACAACAAATTCTCCAATACCTGGCAAATAGGCACCTTATAGACGTCATACAATCTCTCTCTCTCTCTCTCTATATATATATATATATCTATATATGTCCACATATTTATATATATAGCTTAGGAGTATATAAAACCGTCCGTAGGCACACAAAGTGAACCAACAAAATCATCTCCAAAAAAAAAAAAAAAAAAAAGAAGCTCTCAAGAATGGGTTTCAGAATCCTACTTCTAGTTCTCGTTCCATTTTCTCTGTTCCTTCTGATAAATTTCTCCTCGCAAAAAACCAACAATGTGACTGCAGGACGTAGAAGCATTCACGAGACCTTGTCCTCCTCCTCCTCCTCCTCCTCCTCCTCCTCCTCCTCTTCTTCTGATCTCAACCGGAGCAGTTTTCCCGAGAGTTTTCTCTTTGGAACTGCCTCATCCTCTTACCAAGTACGTATTTTGTCATGATTCTCTGTGAGTGTTCACGTTAAAAATTTAATACGCACGATACAAAACTGTTTTTCACATGTTATACCGATAATTAAAATTAATCCAACAATTAAAACTACGATTTCTATCTATACAAATCTCGTTTTCCTTTGTTGAGATTATCTTCATTATTATCATTATCAATTTTTATTTGGACTTGATTTTTGATGAGACAGTATGAAGGTGCTGCTAATGAAGGCGGTAGAGGGCCAAGTATTTGGGACACTTTCGTCCAGAGATATCCACGTACGCTTCTCTCTCTCTCTCTCTCTTTAAATCTCTTAATTTATATTCAAGAATAGAGTCATCCATAATCGCGTGGTGACTTCAGTTGTAAATGAACTTCTTTGTTTATTTATTCTCTTTTAACAATTTTATCTTTAAAAATTTTATGTTTTTCTCATCTTATCACCAATAAAAATTGATTATTCTTATTTAAATCTCTTATAAATGTTATTCATTTATATACGCTATTATAAAAATAACGGACTCCGTTATTCATTGCTTATGTATTACACATATTTGAATTTTTTTAAAAAATTTTAATTTAAACTGAAAATCTTTTTAATTTGATACTTAAAAGAGAAATATTAATGTGATGCGAAATAGAAAACATTCAAAAACTTTGTCGAATCTTTTTTTTAAAAGCAATAGTTTAAACTTTTTTTTTTTGGGGTAATTATTCCTATTTTAAATCCTTATTGAGTGAAAAATAAGCGTTTTATTTAACCCATGACCTTATTCTTTCACAACTACTGCACGAAACACAAAAAACGTGACCCCACTATGCGACATGAAATTACTACTTTGACCCTGCGTTTGTGGCTCAACGTGGCACTCATGCATGGTAAAAACCCAATACGTGGACTCTCACACAGGACATGCAGAGAGACAGTTATATATATATATATTTTAATCTTTTTTTTCATCTCTTTTTATTTTTATTTTTGCTTTTAATGCAGAGAGACAGTTTTACTAGGATTCTTCTCCTTTAAAGTTTGCCTTTTTAATTTTGAACTGTGTTATTAATATTATTAATTGGAAAACGAAAAAGGTCACTTTGTTGTTCCCAACTAGGATAACAATCTCTGAGCTGCACCAATTCTAATATTATTAACTTAGGAAAAGGAAACAAAATTAAAAGAGCGTTTTCGAAATCTAAATATCTAAATATGTGTTCATTTTGTTTATTGATAATCGTGAATTATAAATATCATATTAGTAATAATAATTAAAAAAAAAAAGAAAAGAAAAGAAAGCCTAAACTAACTAGAAATTAGATACTTGATCTTATTCGGATATTGGTTGTTTCTTCTTTTCATTAAAGCAAAAAATCCAGTAAAAAACAGATTATACATGAAATGGAAGAATTATTATTTTTCTTAAAAGAAAAAATTTATACAAATGGAAAATTTTCAATAGTAAATTTCAGCATCCCCATTGAATCAATGCCAATTTAGGCACAATTCTCTCACTCTCTTTCGGGCTTCAAAATTCAAGTTTTAACTCTGTTAAATGGTGAATTAAGGGTATGGTCAAATTCATGTTTTAGCCTCTTTATTTGTGTTTATTTCATTTGTTTTTAACGAGAATTTTATCAGAGTTGATCAAATGAGCTAAGTAATAAAAAAAAAAAAAA
>JAINRI010000161.1:0-52948 GCA_025413485.1 Ficus microcarpa
TGTTTAAATGTGGATGTGTTTGAAAATAATTATTTTAATAAGGGCAAAGAAACAAAATAATAATAATAATAATAATAATAATAAAAGAGCGAGCAAAGGGAAAAATATATATATGCATATGTAATATTACATATTATATATATGTGTTAAAGATTAGATATAAAAGATTATATATATTATATATATACATGTAATATTATAAAAGATAAAAAAGTATATATATTATATATATGTAATATTATTCACACATGTATTATTATATATAAATGTGTTAAATATTAAAGATAAAGGATTACAAAATATCTAGAAACATAATTTTATTACAAGAATATTTGACACACAAACAAAAAAAAAAAATAGCAATATTCAATAAGCCCAAAACGTACGAAAGAGTGAATACTAAACAATATAGGTACATATATTTTATTTGGAACAACTATAAAACACATCTTTGAAACATATTTGAATTCATAAAATTTGTCCCATGTTCTGTCCTTTATTTTTTTTGGGAGACTTTTTTCTTTTTTTTTCACCATACTTGTTTTACTTTTACATTTAAATTTGTGAAAATTATGTTAACACTGTAGTCTAAAAAATTAAATTGACACTGTTAGAAAAAGGTTACTTTTTTTTTTTTTTTTGGTATAGTTTGTCTATTGGGAGTTTTGTAGTTATTTATATTTACATAAACATTAGGAAATCTTTTGATTTAAGCAAACTTGATAGTTTTTAGAAACTTACCCGATTTTGTAATTACAACTTATATTTATATACAATTCATTTGCAAAAATCACAACTTATATTTATATACAATTCATTTGTAGCGTAATTTACTAGTGAATTTTATCTCTTCGTTTTCTAGTCCATTGATGCAGACATATTGCCAAATTATGGTAATCTATGTGTTCTCTTCTTCCTTGTGTATCTTCTTTTATGTTTTGCCCGCTAATGCTTCTCAAAATTACACTTATGAACAAAATTTACTTTGAAGTTTTAAAATTTCTATCGAAATTTCTAAAATAATATGGGAAAAAAATTTTATAAAACATTTTTTATAAAACATTTTTGGCAAGTTTACAATGTATATTTTATACAAAATTTTAAACACGAAAAGCAATCTTTTTAATCGATATTCAATCTTTTTTTGTGATTTTATCAATGTTTTATTATGTTTTTTTTGTTGAAATACTTTGCTAAATGATCGAGTAAGCCCTTTGTTTGGTCTATAATTTTGAACCTAATTTTTCAACCAAAAAAATTCCAAAAAATTTTCATTTTAATTTAAAAATTTTACCGTTTTAAAATGCACAGCCAACATTTTTTTTTTTTTAATCCTAAACACCAATCCTAAAATGTTAAATTAAAAAAAAAAAAATAGGTAGAGAACCATGATTTGAGTACCTCTTTATAATTTGCCTATTTTAACATTAAAATTGATAATTTTAGTGTTATAAAATAGCAAAATTATCAACTTTAATGTTATAATGGATATAAATATTAGGAGGTGTTAAATTTATAGCATTCTTGCATATAAGCTTCAATTTTAAAAATAAAATCTTCTTAAAATGAGTAACAACTACTAAAAGATTCTTGTCCCCTGTCATGTTTTTATTTATACTTAAAAGAAAAAATGGCACGGTATGTTACTTGAGAATGAAACGGAGTTAAACTTCCTCGAACTTTCCTAGTGTTTACTTGGTCGACTCTGTTGGTTACCATCTCAATCGGAGGATGACGTGTAGCCAAATGAAATGAAACAATATTTTCAATTGACCAAAAAAAAAAAAAAAAGGAATAAGAAAAAGAAAAAGAAAAAAAAGAGTAGGTAACATAACATCTGCCAAGAAGGTGCGTGAGGCCTGAGGGGATTAAGTCGTTAAGTAATATTATTTAATGAGAACTTGGGAATATTCTAGAGACAAATCCCCTCTAGCTAGTCCTCGTCGAGCATTGACTAGACCACCTCAAATTTATTTATTTGTTTAGAACCCGCTTAGAACGCCGATTGGAGTTAACGTCGTTTTGGATTTTTTTTTTTTATATTATTAAAAATGAGTGAATATTTGAAAATATGAGTTAGAGGGCTTAAATAGAGAAGCCTTTTGAGGTTATACCTGGCTCCTTTCGAGGACTTTAGTTGTATGAAAGAACTTACAAAGTCCTCAGAGATAATTATCGCCAGTAGGTAATTAATTATTCAAAATGATTAATTTAAGCAATATATATATATATATATGAGGTAATGGATTAAGAAACACTACTAGAAAATGTGGATATCACGACTGATATTCGACGACCGTTTTTAAAAAAACCGTCGTCGTAATTTCGGAAAAAACACGGAGCCGAAAAGAACACGAAAACCGTCGTGGAAGCTCGGAGCTACCACGACGGTCACAAAAGACCGTCGTGAAAGCTCGGAGATACCACGACGGTCTTTGTGCCCGTCGTGGTATCTCCGAGATACCACGACGGTCTTGTGTGACCGTCGTGGTATCTCCGAGCTTCCACGACGGTCTTTGTTGACCGTCGTGGTAGCTCCGAGCTTCCACGACGGTCAACAAAGACCGTCGTGGTAGCTCCGAGATTCCACGACAGTCTTTTGTGACCGTCGTGGTATCTCGTCCTGATTCCACGACGGTCTTAGATAAACCGTCGTCGAACCTCCGGATTCCACGACGGTAAAAAATGCGGCTCAAATACCGTCGTGAATTCCTTGGAGATTCGACGACGGTTTCAAAAACCGTCGTCGTATACTGAGATTCCACGACTGGATCCTTAAAACCGCCGTAGAATCTCGAATATTACACGACGGTTTTACGGAAACCGTCGTGGAATCGTCACCAAAATTTCTAAACGCCAAGTGCTTGTCGTCCTAAATTTTTTCAAAGCAACAAACCCGTCTCCGTATCCGAAAACCAAGTCCAGATTTTTCCGATTTCAGTCAATACACCGTAGGACGTCACCAAAGGTAAGTGATAACTGATTAATTAACGTCTTCTTGTTATTCTTTATGTGTGGGATCAATTTATATGTATGTTTTATATAAATCCGAATGGTGCATGTTTCATTGTAGTTTTAGACGGTTTTTTTAGGTTGTATTGATGATTTTTTTATTGTTGATCAATTAATGGACGGGTTATAAGTATTTTAATTTTTGGATTATAGGATTTGCAAATCATGGATCGGAAATGGATGTGGTTTGATAGATTGTCCAAAGCATATATAGATGGTGTTGAAGACTTTTTGTCATTTGCCAAAGCTCACATACAAGATGATAAGATTCCGTGTCCGTGTCAACTTTGTGGTAATCATAGATCTCATTTCATTGATAATGTTAGAGGGCATTTGCGCACTTATGGGATTATTTGTTCTTATCAAACATGGTATTTACATGGTGAAGATTTTTTTGATATTAAATATACATCGACGAAGTCTAAAGGTAAAGAGCCTATTGTGGAGGAAGACGTTGGTGATAATATGTTCAATATGATAAATGATTTGGAAGAAAACTTTGTGCATCGACCGGAGTTATTTGAGGCAATAATTAATGATGCGGAGACGCCTTTGTATGTCGGGAGTACAAAGTATACAAAATTAGGGGCATTAGTTAAATTATGGAATATGAAAGTGTCGGGAGGATGGACGAATTCTAGTTTCACAACTCTTTTAGAATTTTTAAAAGATGTTCTACCGGAGGATAACAAAGTGCCACCTAGTATGTACGAGGCAAAGAAGACGTTGAGCACTTTGGGAATGGAGTATGAAAAGATCCATGCTTGTCCAAATGATTGTGTCCTTTACCGGAAAGAATATGAAGATTTAGATGAATGTCCGGTTTGTAAAGAGTCAAGATAGAAGAATGGCAAGATGCCATCTAATGGTAGAAAAGGAGTGCCGGTTAAGGTGTTATGCTACCTTCCACCGGCTCCACGTTTGCGTCGTTTATTCCGTAATGCCAAGCATGCTAAGAATTTGACCTGGCATCATGATAAACACGTTGACGATGGCAAACTTAGACATTCGGCTGACTCACCACAATGGAAGACCTTTGACGACAATCATCCAGATTTTAGCTCAGAGCCAAGGAATTTACGTCTCGGTTTGTCGACGGACGGAATGAACCCACACAGTAACATGAATAGTCGACATAGTACCTGGCCAGTCATACTTGTCAACTACAATCTCCCTCCGGAATTATGCATGAAGCGGAAGTTCTTGATGTTGACATTATTGATCTCCGGCCCTCAACAACCGGAGAATGACATTGACGTGTAATTGGCACAATTAATCGATGACCTAAAAAGCTTGTGGGAAGATGGTTTACAAGTTAGAGATTCTTACCGTCAAAATACGTTCAATCTACGTGCAATGTTGATTTGGACAATTAATGACTTTCCTGCACTTGGCAACCTATCTGGTTATCCCGTGAGGAGTTCTGTAGGATGTCCAGTCTGTATGAAGGAAACAGCCTCTATCCGGTTGAAAAATGGTAAGAAAACCGTTTACCTTGGTCACAGGAAATTCTTGCCATTAAATCATCGATACCGCAAACAAAAGAAGGCTTTTGATGGTAATACCGAAGAAAGATCCGCTCCTCGGATTTTGTCTGGCGAAGCCGTATTTGAGATGGTTAAAGACATGAAAGTAGTTTTGGGAAAGAGAAAACGTAAGGCTCCCGTTGTCGATGGACCGTCGTGAAAAAAGAAGTCAATCATCTATGAACTTCCATATTGGAGGTCACTTTACGTTCGTCATTGCTTCGATGTTATGCATATTGAGAAAAACGTTTGTGAATTGATTGTGGGCACGTTGCTTGACATCCCAAACAAGACTAAAGATGGTGAAAAAGCACGGTTAGATCTTCAAGAGATGAAAATTAGATCAAATTTGCTCCCCGACAAAAGATCGACTGGCATATACTTACCTCCGGCAAAGCACACATTATCCAAACAAGAAAAGAGAAAGCTTTGTGAATGGCTTGCGTCCGTGAAAGTGCCAAGTGGGTACTCTTCTAACTTCAAAAGGTTGGTGTCGATGAAGGATTTAAGGCTCATTAGAATGAAAACTCACGATTGTCATATCTTGATGCAACAATTATTGCCGCTTGCATTGCGGGGAGTTTTAACGAAAGATGTGAGATATACAATTACGAAGTTATGCTCGTTCTTCAATTCAATTTGCTCCAAGGTAATCGATCCACTTATGCTAGATTCGCTACAATCGGAATTGGTGATGACTTTGTGCATGCTTGAGAAGTTTTTCCCACCAGCCTTTTTTGATATAATGATCCACCTACCGGTACACTTAGTTCGTGAAGTTAAGCTATATGAACCGGTCCATTTGAGGTGGATGTATCCTTTCGAAAGGTACATGAAGGTTTTAAAGGGTTATGTGAAGAACCGAAATAGGCCGAAGGGATGCATTGTCGAAAACTACATAGCCGAGAAATCAGTTGAATTTTGCTCTGAGTATTTGTCCAATGCGGAGCCAATAGGGTTGCCAACGAGTGGGCCATTTACGTCGAGAGGACTATCCGTCGCCATTCATTCACCAGTAAAGCAAGATGAATGAGAAAAAGCTTGTCTGTATGTTTTGCACAATGCTAAGGAAGTGGAGTCGTTCGTTGAGGCTCACATGACAGAATTAAGATGCGCGCATCCAAGGAAAACAAGAAATGAGAAGTGGATTCAAGATGAGCACAACCGGACATTTAGGGAGTGGATAAGCCGACATTTGCATATGAAGCCTGGTGTTTTCCAATACTTAATGAAGCTTGCAAGAGGTCCGTCTTCGATGGTCACAACATATACATCGTACTTTGTCAATGACTACACCTTTTACACTCGCGAAAGAGATGAGAAGCATCCAGTCCAAAATAATGGTGTGAGCCTTCGTGCTGAATCTATGCATATTTCATCCGCAAAGGACAAGAACCCGGTATACGGCTCCATGAACTATTTTGGGTTCATTGAAGATATCTGAGAGCTTGATTATTGCGGTTTGCGGATAGCACTCTTTAAATGTAAGTGGGCAGATAACAATTTCGTTAAGATTGATAAGGACGGCGTGACAGTGGTGGACTTTAGGCGTATAGGATACAAAAATGATCCTTTCATTATGGCATCGCAAGCAGTACAAGTCTTTTACACAACGGATCCCGACAATTCCGAGTTATCATTAGTTGTGCCAATGAAGCCAAAATTAATTCGGGATGGCCACGAAGATGTTGAAGATTCCATCGACATTCCATCTATCACGACGGGTTTGCCATTAGTGGATGAGTTTGATGATTTAAACGATGATTCCTCACACTTGCTTTGTTTAGATGTTGAGTGGACATGTGTTGAGAAGTCCAAAAAAAAAAAAAAAACAATAGCTTTAACTTTTTTTTCCCCCCATGGTTTGTATACATAATTTATAATAAGTATTATTACGATATATGTCGTTTCATATGTGCACATTATAATGCCATAGTCTAAACGAATACAAGATCACAAAGAGAATTAGTATGGACTGATTAATGCATAACACGTGTGTGGCCGCCTGTGCGATTATATACATATATAGTTTATGAACAATGAATTTAAAACGTTTTAATTTCAAAATACGACGACGGTTTATCTAAAAAACCATCGTCGTACATCGAATAGTAAGCGAAACGACGACGGTGTAGATCAACCTACCACATTGGTTTTTGACCGTCATAGTACAGGCGGGTACCACGACGGTCATTTTGACCGTCGTGGTAGGTTCCCAAAGAGCACCTACCACGACGGTCTTTTTGACCATTGTGGTAACCGAGGCTACCACGACAGTCAAAAGACCGTTGTGGTAGGTCCCTTTTTGGGACCTATCACGATGGTCAAATCACGACGGTCTTTGACCGTCGTGGTATCCTCGGTTACCATGACGGTCAAAGACCGTCGTGGTAGATACCACTACCACGACGGTTTGTACCAAAACCGTCGTGGTATCCGTGTCGCGAAATTTAAAAAATTACCCGGAAAGCGTGCCTTTGTGCAAGTGGCCGAAATTATCATCTTTTATGCATAAGAATAAAACGAAATCACCATTCACTCCACTTTTTCCCTCATTTTTCGGCAATTCTCTCAAACAATTCTCTCTTATTTTCGGCATTTCATCCTATTTCTCTCTAACTTTTTGCCTTTCATCCTCCATTATCTCTCTTTGCTTGCCTTGAAGCCTCCAATATCTCTCGTTGCCGTCCATCCTCCTCCATTTTCTCTCCTTGCTTCCATCATCCATTTTCTACGAATTTTGTTGTGTTTCGCCGTCCTCCACACGCTCACACCAACGCCGTCGCGAAGTCCATGCCGTCGCCAAGGCCGACCCCCAAACTTGCTCGTCAGCGCCAATTTACCCGCCCATACCCACACTAAACGAGTAAGTTTATATTTCCGAAATTTCATTAAACGGTTGATAGAAGTTAGCTAAGACCATAGTAAACTTTATTTTAAGGCCACGGTGATTGTTGATTGATTATTGTATTTGTAAAACTTTATTTGGGTCATTTGTGAAACGGAAAAAACGTGTCGCTCTTGCATGTTCAAAATACGCCCACTACATGCTCGACCAAATTCCTATTTGAGTGGCTTAGTTTCGGTATGTTGTGAAATGTGACGCGGGGTACCAAATTTGCATTAATTGTCGATTTCCGTAATTTTAATGGCGAAAAACCGACCCTAGGCTCGTGTGGGTTGGTTTTATTCCGTGAGTTGGATTGCTTTAATTTGGATCAATAATACACGGATTGTGCAATTTTCCGGATAAAATGTTGACGCAAGAATACCAAATTTTGTATATGCCATGTTCGCGTTATTGGTTTTTGGAGTTAGACATAATAGTAGCTTGAAATAAAAGGGCTTGGATAAGGCACGGATTCAACAATTATCCCGTAAAGTGTCGATTTGTGACTTATTGTTAGCGTTTGACATAGTCGATAGTATGCTTATTTGAGTTTGAAACCGTTTTACTTTGAAGTAAATTGATTGGATTATGCATGCATTTATTATTTCCCGGCAATCGTCGTTGATGATGCGGCTTAGATGTTAGCAAATGTCGAGAACACATGCCGCTTTTATCAAGTTATGTGGACTATCCGTAATTAATTAATTACAAACCTAGATTTACTTGCACGGATTTTTGGTGATTTTATAATGCTTTATTGACAATAATTTTTTGTTTCGTTATGTGTTTGGGTCCGGAGTTGTTGTAGATTGATTTAAAATGTCGCAAGAGAACGAGCAGGAACACTCAACTCAAACTCAAATTGGAAAACCACGACGAATCAACTCACCTAACTTCAATCCCGATGAAGATTCTAAACGAAGAGCAACCCTTATGAGGAGAGTCCACCAAGTTAGGACAAAGGGAGAACGAACGGAAGTTTCGTTCGACTCGAAAGGGCAACCAATGGGGAAGGGAGGAGATGCATTACAGAGTTGGATTGGAGTGCTTGCTCGAGAGCACATACCCATTTGGATATCCGACTTTAGAAGTGCCGATATAGCCCAAAATAAAGAAAGAGTGTGGATGGAAATCGCAACTTCTTTCATTGTAGATGCGTCGTTTAAAAAACAAGCTTTAAAGTCATGTGCAGAGTCGGCAAAAAATTTTAGATATGATCTTTACCAAGCTTTCGTAAGGGATCATATTGATGAAGAAGATGTGTGGCAACGGCCGGCAAAAGTGATTCACAATTACCCCACCATCACCCAGGATGATTGGGAATCTTTCATTGCCTATCGGCGGTCCCCGGAATTCAGAAGACTATCCGAACAACGAAGTGAGACAAGAAAGAAACTCAAATACGGATCAACGGGAGGCCGAGACGGATATAGGAAACGTGACCAAGCACATGTACGTGAATAATTTCCTTTTAATTTGTAAATGGTAAATTATTATGTGGATTTCCATATTACATGTTTACTAACGTTATTATTAAACTGTAGTTCGAGAAGACGGGAACTTACCCAGAGCGGTATGAGAATTGGCTGGAGATGCGCATCAACCCCGATAGATCTTTCAAGAATGAAGCATGTAAAGATATTGCAGAAAGAATAGTAAGTATTCGAATCCGATTAAATTATATTGATCTTGCATACTCGTTTATGTTTACGAAGTCATAACATACCCGGTAATTGTTACAGGACGACATCAGTTCACAACAGACACAAGGAAGTTTCGAATTTGTTGGGACAGAGGATATATTGACCAAGGCATTAGGCAATGCCGAGCATCGTGGTCGGATTCGAGGTCAATCGAAGTTTGTTAAGCAGTCGCAATACTTCAACCCGGTGGGAAGTGTCTCGGATAATGCTGAAGTATTGGATATGAAACGGCAGCTAGCCGCATTAGAAAGAACCGTGTAGGAACTATGTGCGAAGCAAGGTATCAACCGAGAGACAATGGCAGAGGAGCCGACCGCACCGACAGTTGATCAACACAACAGCTTCAAGGCTAGTTGCACTCTGAATGAAAAAGGAGCTGAGGCGTCGGACTCGAAGACCATGCCGAACGCAAGTAGGGAATGCCATCTATTTGCGCCTGATTTAATTAACGGAGGAATTGTTCTTGTTGCAAACGGCAGGGCATACATGGAATGTGTTCCAATGGACACAGTCCATGGGATTCCTTTGGGTGAGGAGAATGTACGAGTGACAATCACAGTTCCAAAACTAAGAGGTGCACTCCTACCAATTCCGACGCACGAAGCCACATGTATTGAAGAAGCTGTCGGTGGGTTTGTTGCATGGCCGAAACACTTAGTCGACATTCAACCAAGTTTGAGCCTGGCAAGCAAAGGTCCCAGTCAAGCTCCTGTCCGAGAACCCGAGGGGAGCAAACGAACCAAAAAGAGAGCGGGGAAGAAGAAAATACAGTCACAACCGAAGGTACAACAACACCCGGCACAAGAACAAATGCCTTCGTTTGACTTTACTGATATGCTCTAGGACTTGAAACCGTTGGCATATTACGCACAGAATTCCATGCGTGACGGTACACAAATAATCTTCAACCAACAACAGTTCGAAAATGGCGATGAAATGCCCATATATATTGGGTTTGAAGATGTCTACCATTTCTTAACATTTAAAGAGATCAGTGCAAATAGCATAATGGTTTACATCAGGTAATACATTTTTCTTTAAACTATTTAATTATCTATCCTTCATAATCTTATGTACATAATTTGTGTAACAAGTCAGCCTAATTATTTTGCAGATACTTAACGGAATGTTGTGCAAGGGCAGGAGTGGGCCAACAGTTTGAGTTTATTTCTCCAGTTCTCGTCTCACCAGTTCAACGTGTTACCGATCGCGCCGCCTACGTTCGAGAGAGGGTCGATTGCATTATACGGAGCTTAAGAGACGCTCCACAGGGAAAGCTATTTATCATGCCATATAACAGCGGCCAACATTGGATTTTGGTAGTTATTGATCCATGGGATGATTCGGTCCTATATTTTAATCCACTCGAGAATGACCTGGGTGATGATTTTAAAGACCTAATTATGACGTAAGTATATTTTTATGTTCATATATTTGATTTTATGCATACAATAATTGTCGTTGTAATATATTGTTTTGAAATTGTTATGGCACTTAATGATTGGAAGGTGATGGTGGGAGGAGGAGTAAGACAGCGACGGAACCAGGAGACTTTGATTGAGACTGCTCGATGTCCAATACAGGAAGGATATGTAGAGTGCGGTTATTTCGTGTTAGCTTTCATGCGAGAAATAACCCTCACTATTGATGGAATATCTGTTCTTCAGACGAAGGATTTTTATATCGATGATGACATGAAGATGGTTAGGATTGAGTGGACTCAATTTGTTATGCGGCACATACAATATTAAACCATATGATTTTGTATTATATGCATATGAATCGAACAAAATGTAGATTATTTTATTTTAGGCTGATTTTGCCACGGGAATCGGAAGCGCTAAAATTTTTTTTTTAAAAAAACCATAAAACCACGACGGGCAAATGCCCGTCGTGGGAACCAGAGGTACCACGACGGGCTTTTACCGTCGTGGTACCTCGTGGTACCTCTGGTTCCCACGATCCTACCACGACGGGCAAATGCCCGTCGTGGTATCTCTGGGTACCACGACGGATCAAGGCCCGTCGTGGTACGTGGGGGTACCACGACGGTCTTTGACCGTCGTGTTATCTTGTCTACCACGACGGTCAATAAACCGTCGTGGAATCCAAAAACATACCACGACTGTGGATTCCACGACGGTTTAAAAACCGTCGTATAAGTATTAACACGATGGTTTTTAACCGTCGTCGAATTTCTATTCTGTTCTAGTGAAAATCTCATTCCAAAGGTTATGGATGTGAAGATTAGAAAGAAGATTAGGAATTTGAGACTATTAAGGGATTAAGCTTCCATTTTAAAAAGTCAACCTGTTTACATTAAGTAACTCAATATTCTTATATATCTGTTATCATTGTTACCATATGGGATATGTGTTTCTTTTTATCCTTAAGACGGCTCCCACAAGATGGTGCTTTCTTTTTGGAGTCATCAATCTGGTATTTGATGGATCAGGATACTCTCTTGAGCTTGTTTGGCTCTGATACTGTATGAAGATAAGAGATAACTTAAAGGTCAACCTATTAAGTGGAGTGATTTTATACCCTTATCTGTCTGTTATTGTTATTGTATGTTTATGGTGTGAGACTAAAGTTTCTTTTTATCCTTAACTATAGATTGGTAAACAAATTGAGCCAAATCCACTTAATTCTATCAGTGAACACCCTTACTTGAAAGCTTCAATAATTTAAGTTGAGAGAGTGATTTTTTTTTTTTTTTTTTTTTTTTTTGTGACAATAGAAGGAGGATGAATGTAAGAGCCCATTTGGAATAGGAGTTCCAACTTATGTTTTCTAGATTGATTTTCAAAAACTCCAACTTCAATTAGCTACTTTAAAAATACCACATTTATCTTTCTTGTTATTCCAATTCTATAAAATCCAAACTTTAAAAATCTATAATTTTCTTATTTCAAGTCAAAATGATATGTTTCTTATCTCTAAATGCTCACAACGATTAATGAACAAAACAATAATCATTTTGCCTATTTTTTTAAAACACATTTTAGGTTTTTACACTATTCAAATATCATAATTTATTTTTAATTCACATTTCAATTAAACACACATACATCCTATTGGTTATGAAACCGGTTTTTAAAAAAATAACGAAAGCATGGTACAGATCAAATCGCACATATAAAACTTTTTCTCAGAATTTAATCCGACAACAATACTTATATCAATTTAATAAAAATAAATTAAGAAGAAAGTTTAGAAATTGACCGTTGTCTGATTAGATTAAAATTCCTGAACTCCTTTAAGAACCTTCTCGAGAACTTCAAATCATTCAGAAACACCAACGATTTTTTCTCAGTATTCTCCAAGTCACGATGAACAGGAAACGAGTGGGCGTTTCTGATTTTAAATTTGATCATACACTTGAATTTTGATTCATTTTGCATTCTCAATTTATGAGACAAAGTGAAGGAAAAGTGGAGAAGAAACTTTCTGAAAAAAAAAAAGTGCATAATTTCTTTTTTCTATAAAAAAAAAAAAGGAATTAATATATCCCCCCCCCCCCTTTTTTTTTTTTAAATATATCGTATGTACCCTCTTTTAATATTACTTAGAAATAATTGACATCTTTTTTTTTTAAAATTTAAATTAATTAATTAACTAATTAATACACTTCTCCCATTGTGGAAAAAAAAAAAAAAAAAAAACACACGTGCCCACTACCTCCCTAGAATGGGCATGTTTGATAGATACAGGAGAGAGATCTCTCTCCCATTATCTAATAATTAATTTCCTTTTTTTTTAATTCAAAAATATATTATTTTGAACTATTCAAAATAAAAACAATTGTTTTTTTTCTTTTCCACATGTGTTGAAATTCAAAATTCTACATGCACTTTGTTTGTGGATATAATGTGAACCATCATATGGTTGTGGTTCACAACTATGGTGTGGTCTTTATCACACTGTATAATCTTTATTTTAAAACTATTTTAAATTTATTTTAAATAATCATATTATTTAAAATATAAATTAATCCAATCAATTTGTTGTGTAAATATTAATATAGAATTCTCAATTCTAAATTAATAAATTTAACCCAACATAAAATAATGTTTACATGATTCAATGGAGCTGTTGAGAGGAACTATGGACTTCATAATTTTAAACTCCAATAATATTGATAATTAATTAACACCTTAATTAAAATATTAAAATTATTAATTCCAAATTATTTTACTAAAAATTTGAAATTGCACTCTTAAAATTATAAACTAATTATATTCAAAAGATTTTGAATTATCCATTGATATAGTTACTACATACAAATCAATCCTTCATAAACATTCATAATTAAAGTTAGGTGTTTTCCGTTAACCTCTTTAATTATATCTTTATTCTTCAATGCTATTGATTATCTAATGAATAATACATTTATGATCTAATCACAGATTGATCATTCTTATTATTTAAGCTCCAAATCAATACTTATGGGATTCATCTATTTGACTTCTTTACGAAGGAATAGATTTCATCTTATAAATATTGTCAGCTATTTATTGTATTATATTTTCAATATAATAAGAATTTGATACTATTTATTTGTGTCACTACTCAGTATGTCAAAAAGTATAATATAATAAATAGAGTCTCTTAATTACTCAAAATTAAGATCGATTCATATATGACCATCATTGATTAATTTTGAATGCTCTTTATGATAACGGAAATTATTAGAGATTCATAATTAATCGTATTCCAGTCCTATATAATCAAATTAAATAAAGTGCTTTCATTCCAATAATCTCATTATTAACAATCCAGGTAAGATTATTTCATTCAGAATATAATGAACCGCACTAGTAATTTTAAATTAAAGATCATAATTTTAATTTTTAATTATGGACAGATTTAAATTATTTTATTTTAAATATTATCCTCCTTTATATAATACTTATATACAATATTTAAAGTCACATTTAAATAATTTATGGTTTTCGATATTTATAAAATATCTAAATATGCATATGCATGTAAAAAATAATATTAAAAAAATTTATCAAATTAACTAGATAAAATAATACATCTTATTTATTTATGAATACACATCCCAACACATCCATCCCTGTAACTTCATTTCCAACTTCATTTCCAACTTATATTCTACATGGGGCCTAATGAAAGGGGAGCCACCAAGATTAGAGAAGAGCAAAGATCTCATGGGCCTTCGCTTATAATACTTAATTTGCACCCTAAAGTCTATCTTCTGTGATAGGAAGGAAAAAAAAGACGGGGGGGGGGGGTGTGGTTGGGGGGAGAGAAAGGCATTAATTAAATTCGAAAGAGAAGAAAGGAGATGGGAACTATGGATGTTCCTCACAAATGATAACTATCTACTACATTCTCTCTCCCTCTTAAGGGGAAAAAAAAAAAAAAAAGAAGCATTAATTAAAAGAAGAAAGAAGGAGGAACAATAAATGAATAAATAAATAAAACATTTTATTGGATAACAGTAGTTGAAGATATTCCCAGAAATCGTCTAAGATCACATCGCAGATCTGAAGTCGTTGATCTGATCGGAGCACGTTTGATAGCCCATTGCCCGTTGGCTTTGAGACGCCGAGCACCGCCGAGAAATGGCACTATTGTTGGAGCGTACTGTTCATGTCGTTGACGATATACTTTGGCTGCTGAAGGGTGAAGCAAAGTTGTTCAGAGGAGCTGAAGCAGAGGCTGAGAGTCTGAAACTCGACCTGCGGATTCTCCGAGCTACCATCGCTGTTTCCTACAAACCGTGGCTGGCAATTGAGAAATCTGGGTGCGAGGAACTGAAGGAGATGTGGGAACGCGTGAAATTCGTGATGGACACATTTCTTCAAAACCTTGAACAACTGCAGCGGCAGCGGCAGCAGAAGCGGCAGCGGCAGCGGCAGCGGCAGTGGGAGCTGCAGTGGCTGCGGCGGCGGCATCGGCAGTGGCAGCGGCAGCGACAGCAGCAGGGGCAGGAGCGGCAGCAGCTGTGGCATCAGGAGTTTTTGGGAAAAGACGTAGTCGAGGAGATTCACGAAATGCTTGCCAAGTTGGAGACAGAAAATTCACAAGGATCCAGAAGAAGCACAAGTTTGTTGGAGAATTTTCCCCCTGTCTTTCTAGAAGAAGAACTTGTGGGTATTAAATCCCGAAAGGAAGATCTTGTAAGGATGCTGGTTGGAGAATCATCCACAGACGCACGATTGGTGATATCATTGGTGGGGATAGCAGGAGTTGGTAAGACCACTCTTGCTAGTGTTGTCTACCAAAGTGAAGATGTTCAACAACACTTTGATTGCCGTGCTTGGATCAATGTGTCTCAATGCTATAACTTTGATAATCTATTCAGGAATATAACAGAACTGATTTGCCCGTATGGAGACTCTTTTGACGGGGAAGTAGACACGGTAGAAGAGCTAATTAGTCGCTTGAACCGATACTTGATGAAGAAGAGGTATGTGATTGTTTTTGATGATGTTTGGCAAAAAGATTTTTTCCAAGCTATGAACGATGTTTTTCCGGATAACAATAGAGGTAGTAGGATAATCATCACAACACGTGATAATCTGATGGCTACCTCTTGTGATGTTGTTCAAACACTGCAACCTCTGTCTGAAAAAATAGCATTGGAATTATTTTCGAAATCTGCCTACCCAACAAGTAATGGGGATAATGTCTACGCCTCTGAAGAGTTGTCCCTAAAAACTGTTCAAAGTTGCCACGGATTGCCACTTGTAATTTGGGCCATGGGGGATCTGTTTACTACTAAAAGACGTCTTTTGCCAATAAAAGAGGTTGAGTCTCAATGGCATGTACTGCTTGACAATTTCGAAGCGGAGTTTGGCGGAAGTCCCTCCCAAGTTGAAAAAGTTTGCAAAGTTTTCTATCATAATTACGATGAGCTTCGTTGCCGTAGCAGACTTTGCTTAATGTACTTTGGCATCTTTCCTAAAGACTATCTTATTCCTGATGTAAAACTAGTTAAGTTGTGGATTGCTGAGGGTTTTGTTAAAGAAGAGATGGGCAAGACACTAGAACAAGTTGCAGAAACATACCTAAATGACCTCATCAATAGAAACTTGGTCCAGGTCTCTTTTATAAACTATGATGGCACCGAAAGAATGTGCAGAGTCCATGGTTTCATGCATCATATCATCTCATCAGCCGCTAAAAGGAACCAAATTTTTGAATTCTTGAAGGAGACAAGGACTAAAATATTTCCGAATGATGTAACTCGCTGCTTCTATGGTGACACGATAAGTTCTTTGGAGATGACTTCTGAGCAGCCTAATGCTTCCTCTGTTTTTCTTTCTGATGTCAATCAAATAATGATGAGAAAGTCTTTTGTTGTAAATTTAGACGAAAGATTCAAGCTCTTGGTGTTATTAGACTTCGAAAATGCTCCTCTTGTTGATCTCCCAAAGGAAATTGGAAATTTATCATTTCTGAAATACTTGAGCTTAAGAAATACCAAAGTGAAGAAGCTTCCAAAGTCTGTGGGTCGACTTATCAATCTACAAACATTAGATGTTCGGAATACACTAGTGCAAGAGCTACCAATCCAAATCCAAAAGCTTTGGAAACTGCGACACCTTATGGCCAGCGCTCATAACAACCAAGGTAACTTGGATTCAGTCCATGGAGTGCAGATAAAAGAAGGGATTGGTTGCTTGGAGAATTTACAAACTCTAATGACTGTTGAAGCACATCGTAGTGCAATTGTTGTCATAGAGGAGATGGAGAAATTGAGACAGTTAAGATGTTTGAGCATTTCAAAACTGACTGCAGACATGGTAAGCACTCTCTGCTCCTTCATAGAGAAGATGAACCTGCTTGAATCTCTAAGCTTATACTTGTCCGCTGATCGTGAAACTTTTGATTTGGAATCCATTTCATCTCCACCTCCTCTGCTAAGACGTCTTGTCTTGAAAGGTCGATTAGAGAAATTGCCAGATTGGATTTTGGGTCTTCAGAATCTGAGCATATTGGGTTTAAGTTTCTCAAAACTAGCTGTGGACCCCTTAAAAGCTCTTCAGTGTCTGCCCAACTTAAAGTTTCTTTGGCTTCATCGGGCATATGAGGGGGAGCAACTTCATTTTGAGGGTGTTAGTTTTCAAAAACTCAAGCAACTTGTTCTAACAGAGCTACATTATTTGAGGATGGTGGGAATCGAGAGAGGAGCGTTGCCAATGTTAGAAGAGCTAAGAGTTGGACCATGCGAAAATGACTTGTCATTTGACATCCAAAACCTAAAAAATCTCCAACTTCTTGAATTTTATGACATGTCCGATGAATTTGTACTCCGTCTGCAACCAGAAGGAGGCTCGGATTATTGGAAGGTTAAGCATGTACCATCAGTTGTTTTCCGATATCGAATCTCTGGGAGCCGTTATGTGTCCTACAAGCTTGGGGAGCCTGACTTGTTGGATCGCTTGAAAAGGTTAGTAAGAACAACAAGCAATGTGGAATTATACGGTCATCAATTGAGTTTCTTTTACAACGATGATGAAGAAGTAGCCAGAACCTCAAATGCTGAATGGAGTGATCAGTATAGTAACTTCACCGATGATGTTGAATACTGATTCAAGATCTTTCTGGTTCGTTTCCATTTTCTTTTCAAGAGAAACTAGTCTTTGTTGTTTTGATTTTCGTTCTTTTCCTTTTATAGTTGTAAAGAATTACTTTTTTTGGCTCGATTTTATGAATGTGATTTTGCATCCCTGCTTCAACTAATCATTTTTCGACATTTCTACCGTTTTACTAACATCTGTCACTTATTTTTTTCACTGTCTTAGGTCTTATTGGTAAGAAAACTTCCTCAAAGATTTGGACAAAAGGCCCAAGCAAGTCATTTCCTCAAATCAATGCCAGATCCTCCTGCGTTGATTTGTGTTTCCACGTGAACATGGTTTGTGATTGTTGCTCATTGCTCTGTTTGTATTTCCAGTCAATTTGTGTTTATGTTTTCTGTGCTCGCTATGTTATTTGGTCACGGATAAAGTTAAAAGACTTATTGTCATTTGTGTATCATTGTAACTTTTCTGTATCTTGCATGTAAGCAAATACACATGAAACAAATGCTTGAAATGTATATCTTAGTTAATAAAATGACTCGTCTACTGAATTTGAGCAATAACTGCACTGATAGAAAATTAGAAACGATAGTCTATGGAAGGCTATTATGATAATTATTGAAGTTTCGATTTTGAAACAAGCAATCGTACATCTTTGGTAGATAAATGTTGGTTTTCCATTGAAAAATTTATGTGTGGAACATATTGATTCCGATCAACACCTTCGCAAACTGTGCTACTTCGTAAACGGAACACCACATGAAACACACTGCTTGAATGATAGCCAGTTTAAAGACTGCAGTAGCCTCACTCCATGGACCGAAAACCTTCTTCATCGTGATGTAATGGTCCGATGTGGTTTAGGCCTTCGCGTTTGCATGATGTAGCCACTCCATGACCCATTGGATGGCAGTGAGGACAAGTTCTGTAATTTCCTCGTCAACGAAGTTACTAATAACTCATTGGATGGCTGGCTGGCCGGCCGGCCTGGATTTAGGGAGGAAAAAAAAGAAAAAAACATGGTTTCTTCTTTTCCATTTGCTAGTTGTACCAACAATATCTTTACTCACAGAAATACATGCATATTTCTTTAAGTAAAAAAAAAATAAAAAATACAAATATATCAATAGCTGCAGAACAAAAAGTCTGATTTACTAGTCGAATTGCAACAGAGCATTGGTGCAGTACTCTATGATGAAACTAGGACTTGAGTGTTTGAATTTTCTGGAGAAGAGAAAAACAAAAAAATGGACACTAATAGTATATTTTCTTTGATTGATTTCTTTCTCTCATTACTTAGCAAAGAGTACAATATCAATATATATAGTCTCACAATAGACTCTTTGAATTCGTTCAGCAAACACTAACAAAAACAATACAAAAATGCTGTAAATAACATTAAAGACAGAATTCCAAAAGTAGTGCAGTAACTCTTGACCATTCAATACTAAAATTGTCATAACTTCTTCCACAAGACTCCAAACGACCTGAGACTTGAACCATCAGAAAGTAGACATCCGGGGCATCAAAATCCATGGGTCATACATTTAATTTGGTTGCCGTTTGACCTTCCAAATTCCCGCTGCAAAACGCCCCTAAAAACTGACGGTTTTTGAGTTTAATACTCAACAAATTCCTCCTTTAAACTCAAAACTTTCCGATCCTTCATTCCGATCATCTTCTTCAAATTTTCAAACAGAACTGTTGGTAGAGGCTTTGTGAAAATGTCTGCTACTTGGTCATGACTTGCAACGTGAATTATTTTCACTTCTCCATTCTTTACATGCTCCCTAATAAAATGAAAACGGGCGTCAATATGCTTACTCCTCTCATGATGAACCGGATTCTTTGCCAACTCAATTGCTGATTTGTTGTCGACTCGTACTTCGGTTGGCTCATGTTGTTGTAGATTTAACTCGCGTAATAAGTTTCTTAGCCAAATCGTGTGACACACACACCAAGATGCTGCCACATATTCCGCCTCACATGTTGACAAAGTTACGATTGGCTGCTTCTTCGAGAGCCATGTGAATGCTGTATTCCCCATGTAGAACACGTATCCCCCTGTACTTTTCCGGTCATCTATATCTCCGCACCAATCACTGTCAGAGTATCCTACCAACTTGAATTCACTTGTCTTTGTGTAGAGTAGCCCGAGTGATTCTGTTCCTCGAATGTATCGAAGAATTCTTTTAATAGCTTTGAGGTGTGAGCATCTTGGATCCTCCATGTATCGACTCACTACACCGACACTATACGCAATGTCTGGCCTTGTACATGTGAGATACCGTAGACTCCCTACCAAACTACGGTATTCACTTGCGTTTACTTGATCTCCTCCCTCAAATCTAGAGAGTTTCATACCGAGCTCCATTGGTGTTGCTATAGGCTTGCATTCTTCCATTTTGTTCTTCTTCAAAATGTCCTTCGCATATGCTTCTTGTGACACAAAAATTCCAAAGTTTCCTTGTCTAATCTCAAGACCAAGGAAGTATTTCATCAATCCTAAGTCCGTCATTTCAAACTCTCGCGTCATATCATCTTTAAAATCTACAACCATCTTCTCATTGCTCCCCATGAAAATAAGATCATCAACATAAAGAGCAACAAGAAGTAAATTACCTTCTTCTTTCTTCACGTACAATGCATGCTCATAAGGGCATTGTATGAATTTGTTCTTCTTGAAGTAAGTGTCAATTCGGGTGTTCCATGCTCGAGGCGCTTGCTTTAACCCGTAGAGCGCCTTCTTCAACTTCAACACTTTGCTCTCCTTTCCAGGTTTCATGTACCCAGGTGGTTGCTCCACATAGACTTCCTCCTCAAGGACTCCATTTAAAAATGCGGATTTCACATCCATTTGATAGATTGGCCACTTGAGTTGTGCAGCTTGAGATAAAAGAAGTCGAATTGTCTCCATTCTTGCAACCGGAGCAAAAACTTCGTCATAATCGATTCCCGCCTTTTGTTTGTAACCTTTTGCAACTAGGCGCGCCTTGTACCTTTCAATCTCGCCTTGGGCATTCATCTTCTTTTTGTACACCCATTTTACACCTATGGGTCTGTATCCATTTGGCAACTCCACCAAATCCCAAGTTTTGTTTCTTTCGATTGCTTTTATCTCTTCATCCATTGCGGCTTTCCACTTCTTGTCTCTTACGGCCTCCTCAAAAGCAATGTTCTCTGAGTCTGCTAATAAGCAAACCAAGTGCACTTCATCAGTTGAGTCGTATAGATCTTGTAGGCTCCGCATCCTAGGTTGACTTGGCTCTTCGTCTTCATCACGTACTTGAGAAGTCATTGGAGTGATCATTGGTGCAACACTCAATGACTCTCCTTGTATTGCTTCCTTTTGATTCTTCCAATCCCACGTGCTTTCTTCATTCACTTGAACGTCTCGGCTCACGATCACCTTTTTGTCAATTGGATCAAACAACTTGAAAGCTTTCGTCTTCTCGTCATACCCAATGAACACATATTTCTTACTCTTATCATCGAGTTTGGTTCTTCTTTGGTCTGGTACATGCGCATAGGCCATACTACCAAACACTTTAAAGTGTGATACGGTTGGTTTATGACCACTCCAAGCTTCTTGTGGTGTTTGACTTGCCAATTTTGTATGCGGACATCGGTTTTGCACATACACAGCGCATTGCACCGCTTCCGCCCAAAATTCCTTCGGCATGTCCTTGCTCTTCAACATTGATCGAACCATATCAAGGATCGTTCGATTTTTTCTTTCCGCGTCGCCATTTTGCTGAGGTGAATATGGTGCGGTCAAGAATCTTTTGATACCTTGTTCCTCACAATAGCTTGTGAAGGCGGTTGACATGTATTCTCCACCTCTATCCGACCGTAAGGCCTTGATGTAAAGATTGGTTGTCTTCTCCACCATCGCCTTGAATTTTTTGAACACCTCAAATGCCTCCGACTTTTCCTTCAAAAAATAAACCCAAGTCTTCCTTGTATAGTCGTCAATGAAAGTAATAAAATACCTCTTCTCACTAAAAGACTTCGGAGTGATTGGGCCACATATGTCAGTGTGAACCAACTCGAGAGGTCTCTTTGCACAATATTCTGCCTTCTTTTGAAAAGTTGTCCTTGCTTGCTTGCCAAGTACACAACTTTCACAAAATTTCTTGGTGTAGTCCATGTTCGGTAGCCCGTGGACCATGTCCTTCTTTGCTAACTCTTTTAGCCCGCCGTAATGTAGGTGTCCAAACCGTAAATGCCATAACAATTCTTTGTCCTCCATGTTGACTTGCAAACACCTCTCTTGTATATTCTTCAAGTTGAGTTTGAACATCCGATTTTTCGCCATCTCAACGTGTGCGAGCACTCGATCATTTTTGTCCTTCAAGTGCAACATCCGATCTTTCATGAAAACCGAACATCCTTTCTCCAATAATTGCCCCATACTTAGGATATTACTCTTCAAGTCAGGTACATAGTAGACATCCTCCATAGTGCCTTCTTTTCCATCCTTTTGGGAAAAACATATTTTTCCTCGGCCTTTGACTTGAACCTTTGATGCATCTCCAAAAGACACATGTCCATCTTCTATCTCTTGCATATCAACAAAGAGATGTTTGTGCCCACACATATGATTGCTAGCACCAGTGTCGAGATACCACACCATGTCGCTATCCGAAGTGGTGTCTTCATGGGCCATCAAGAGAACTCCATCATCTTTGGTCTCATCTTCCGTGACTAGATTCGCATTTTCTTCCATCTTCTTCTCAGAGTAGCAATCCTTTGCGTAGTGTCCATATTTTCCGCAATTGTAACATTCGACATTTGGACGATTTGAGCGACCGCCTCTTCCACGACCACGGCCTCGTCCACGCCAATTTTGTTGGCTTGTTTGTCCTCTTTCTTCATTGTTATTTTCACGACCACGAACTCCGCCGCGACCGAAACCGCGACCTCCACCGCGACCGAAACCGCGACCTCCGCCGCGACCTCGTCCTCTTCCTCGGTTGTGTTGCGCATACATCGCCTTGTCCTCCTTGATGGTCATCTTTGTTTGTAAGGCCTCCTCCAAGACCTCTTGTTTCTTTTTCTTCTTTCGTTGTTCATGCGCTTCAAGGGAACCCGCGAGATCGTCGATGGTCATTTCTTCCAAATTCCTTGACTCCTCGATTGCACATACGACATTCTCAAAATCATCGGTCAATGACCGAAGGATTTTCTCCACAACTCTTGCATCCGTGAGAGTTTCTCCGTTGCGTTTAAGTTGATTCGCTATCGTTTGCACACGAGTAACATAGCTAGATACGTCTTCCGACTCCTTCATCTTCATGGACTCCAACTCTCCTCGTAGAGTTTGAAGACGTACTTGTTTAACTCGGTCGGCACCCTTGAACACCTTTTGCAAAGTGTCCCACGCTTCCTTCGAAGTTGATGCACTAGCAATCTTCTCAAAACCCGACTCGTCTACAGCTTGGAACAAGAGATAGAGAGCGGTCTTATCCTTCATTCTCATCTCTTTCAATGCTTTCAATTGGTTTGCTGTGGAGGAACCGGTAACTTCTGCCTCATTGTAGCCGGTTTCAACTACTTCCCACGCATCTTGTGCACCGAGTAAGGCACGCATTTGAATACTCCAGTTATCGTAGTTTGTCTTGGTGAGTCGTGGCAGCGGCATCTGCCCCAACGTTGTGCTCCCATAGTTCGACATCGCTCTGATACCAATTTGATGAAACTAGGACTTGAG
Organism: Ficus microcarpa; assembly: GCA_025413485.1. NCBI lineage: Eukaryota > Viridiplantae > Streptophyta > Magnoliopsida > Rosales > Moraceae > Ficus > Ficus microcarpa. The sequence goes on from JAINRI010000161.1 coordinate 23,406, forward strand.
TGTTTGAATTTTCTGGAGAAGAGAAAAACAAAAAAATGGACACTAATAGTATATTTTCTTTGATTGATTTCTTTCTCTCATTACTTAGCAAAGAGTACAATATCAATATATATAGTCTCACAATAGACTCTTTGAATTCGTTCAGCAAACACTAACAAAAACAATACAAAAATGCTGTAAATAACATTAAAGACAGAATTCCAAAAGTAGTGCAGTAACTCTTGACCATTCAATACTAAAATTGTCATAACTTCTTCCACAAGACTCCAAACGACCTGAGACTTGAACCATCAGAAAGTAGACATCCGGGGCATCAAAATCCATGGGTCATACATTTAATTTGGTTGCCGTTTGACCTTCCAAATTCCCGCTGCAAAACGCCCCTAAAAACTGACGGTTTTTGAGTTTAATACTCAACACTCTACTCATCAGCAGCCTTCTATTAGGAAATAACATCACTCTTTTAACTCAGTGGGGAAGGAATTCTAGGGATGATCAATTTTTATCTAATCCTATGTTTGGATGATAAGTCCATTTTCGCAAATTAGAAAACTCTTGCAAAAAAGTGTTTATCTCAACTTTTTCCATCATTCTCTCATTTTAGAGGGAAAAAAAATTATTTCATTTTCAAACTTATTTTATATAGTATCATTTAAACAAAAATGAATCTTTTTAAAATCTTCTTACAATGTACTATTCCCAGCACTATTTTCTTGTCATTCCAAACAAATTTTTGTTCAAACAAATTTTTTTTTATTCATCCAAACGCCATCTTATTCTCAAAATGAAAATATTTTCTCTTTAAAACAAGTAAATTTTCCTTTTCAAAAATAGATATACAACCCAAACGAAGCTTCTTCTTTTTTTTTCTTTTTTTTTTTTTTTTTTTTTTCAGTTGCAGAAACCCGGGAAAACCAGGGAGATTCCCATCAGACCTCAAAAAATTAAAAATTAAACATTCTTAAAATGTAACAGAGCATTGGTATAGTTGACTTTCCTTTTTCTTTTTATTTTTCTCCTTATTTTTTTTTTCATACATAATGCACTTTTTCTTCAATTGCATTTCTTAGGATATGTTTTCATTCTGCCTACCAAGGAAAAAGAAAAAATTAAACCAACCCAGTTTTTTGTGTTCACTAATCATCTGATTTTTCGTTGTGAAAACCAGGAAAAAACTAAGGTGATCCCCGTTTAATGTCTCGTTTTTTTTCAAAAAAATGTAAAACCCATCTTTGAAGGCAAATTAGAGAGAAAACAGAAAATCCCATCAAAGGTTACGTGTACATCTTATGTCATTAGAACTTTGAAGTTTCAAGAAAGAAGCTAAATTTTAGTTATGGACATCACAATAAAATAGTCAACGGGTCATTAGGTCTAATTAACTGCTTCTCTTAAAATAATTCACAACCTAATAATACTCCTCATATGAATATTATCATAATATAATTCTTTTTTTTTTTTTTTGAACATAAAGGTAGGGATTCAAACTCTTCATCTTATGATATAGTCAGTTATAAAATTACCGTCGAGTTATGTTTACAAACACTCTTTATTATTTTTTCTATGTCAAGATAATGAAAAGAATTAATATATAATTTATAAAAACAACTAAGGAACTATCATTCTAAAACATTACCAATGTCATCAGGTACTTTAGTGTGGTTAAAAAATGATTACAAAAAGGTCGTTTATTACTCTAAAAACATGTTTTAAAAAAAAAAAACGAAAAGAAAGACATAGAATTCTTTTTTTTTTAGTTTTTTGAAAGGAAGAAAGACATAGAACTCAAAAAATAAAAAAATTAAATTAAATTAAAAAAAGGAACAAAAAACAAAAAATATTTACTGAAAAGAAATTATCCACTGCATCATTCGTGGGGAGGACTGCAATTGTAATTTCACTAATATCCAATGTGTCATTCATGATCCCTTCAGAAAGAAGAGGAAATGTAGGTTTTTCTACAAAAATAAAATCCTTAAAGGGAAATTACAACAAACAACTTATTTTTAGGTATTTTTAAAGTTTATAACAGATTTTATAAAAGATGATAGATTGTAAAATAAATTTTCTGGTAATTCGTTAGATTTTTAGGAAAATCTTTGTTTTTTAACATATTTTTTAAAAGATGATAAATTGAAACACAAATTTTCTGGTAATTCCTTAGATTTTCGGGAAAATCCTTGAATTTTTAGTACTAAATTTATGTACTTAGTTTCATGTTATAGATTAGGAGGAGTAAGAGAGAGAGAGGGAGAAGAGAGGGAGAAGAGAGAGGAAGGTTTTTATTTATTTATTTATTTATTTTTATATTTATATTTATATTATTCGTTCCGTGTGTTTTGAGTCAAATCATACAAGAAGAAAGACCATGATATAGTAATTTTTGCTTTTGGTTTAAACAAAAAAAAAAAAAAAAAAAAAAAGAGGGAGCTAAAGTGAAGATTTAAAAGGAACGACTAGATGGTTGTTCCAATAATTTTAGTGGTTATTCATGTTATTTTGTTGTTTAAAGAAAAAAAAAAACTAATCTAGAAGTAACGACTAGACGATCATTCTTTAACTATTCCGTCGTTGTTCCTGTTACATTTATGACAATTTCTGATTATACATATGTGATTTTCATAAGTAAAATAACCACAGTTAACATAATCTCGTTAAAAATCAAAATAGAAGACCAATGTTGTCTTCACATATGCATATATAATCATATTGTAACCCAAAGTACAGATAATACTATATTTCTTGATCACTTAAAGTGTTTTTGTGGGCTTAGAAGCATCTTAATCCTTTTTTGGAGCATCAAACCTCGAGCACTAAATCTTTTTTGGCCACTGTACCACATAAGGTGATAGTAAGGCTGGCGCTCTTTTCCTCTGCCTCTTCGGTAGGCTCCCGTGGTTTTTCACATATTCAATATTGGCATCGGCTTCCATACCAATAACCCTGTCATGTCCATATTCACCACCATCTCTTATTAGTTCGTCTTGTGAGGGATGTTGTTGGCATTTGAAATTATCACTCCCACTGTATCTGGTTTTCATACCTTATGATAACTGCTGCTCAAACTCAACATTCACCATAGCACTACATGCCTCCTTATTCATGGCCATAGCTGACTCTATTTTCTGCATAATTGCCTTATTATTTTCCTCCAGCTTTTGCACAATCACTGCCTCGTGATTGGCCAACACTGATTCATATAGGTTTGATGCTCACCCATACGATGGTCAATACAATGCATCAATGACTCTAAAACGAGAGTAGAGGCTGTGGGCATCGCGCCATGCATCTGGGGGCCAACGGGGGTTGAGAATGTTGGTGTCGGGCCATGCGTTCTCCAACCCTGGGGGTAGAGGCTCCAATCTGCTCATGGGTCTGACTGGCTAGGAAGAACCTAGAGGCTATAGGAGGATCAAGAGAGGAAGGACCTGTAGTCCACAGGAGTAGAGGCTCTAATCATCTGCTCATGAGTCGAACTGATGGAGAAAGACCTCAAGATTGAGGTAGGATCAAGAGAGAGTTGACTTGATCTAAGTTCATCATTTTTCTCATAGGAATCAGCTACACTACACAAGATGACATCTCCCTTTAATAACTTCGCCAGACCATCAATGACATCACCACTACAGTCTTCAAGCCTTTTCATTCACAAATAATATTCTAGTTGCCTCTCCTTAAATGAAGGATCCAAAATAGGATGGATTTTAAACTGAATAACACAATGGAAAAATAATGATTAGCTGGACTAATAAATCTAGACAAAAACCATAAAACTTAACTTATAACGAGTTGGTTAATACCCCAGCAGATCTCATGGCCTCCAAGCAAGGATCAAATGAGGTGCCAATAGGATTCTGAATATTCTACCAATGAAACCATCGTGGCCCATTTTTGTTCTTCTTATTCAAAATTAATTTCTTAGCCATCATTTCACATAACTTTGGCATAACCTCAAAAGCCCATATCTGCAAGACAAATTAAATGACAGTTATAATACAAATCAATTTATAAAATATATTTAACTAAAAAAAGTATTAATGAAAAGTTTACTTGAAACATCCATGGGCAACCATATAAGTTGTATGATATTGACAATTTTTTGTTAAACTTTGGCACCAAATCATTTTTTATGTACTTCAATATCTGATTGTAACAAACATTCCCTTAAGGATATTGAGTGAAGAATTTTAGATCATTGGCATATTGGAGCCAAGAAGGATCAACCGCCTTTTTGGTTTCAGCGCCTTTTTGGTTTCAGAAGACATTAAGAACCCTGGTAGCATGTACATAAATGCTAACCTTACCTTATCTTTGGTCCTCACATTTTTAACGCTCAACTATTTTAGTTTTTTCACAGCATCCTCTAATAAAACACTTTTCTTTCTTGGCCAATATTTGTTTTTCAACTTTTTCATTTCTTCGTGAGCTTTTATTTCATCCTTAGGAGGTCTACCACCTGTGTATAAACCCGAAATCAAGATGAACTCATTGAGAGAGCACCTCAATGGTTTTCCCTCAATTAAGAACTACACTTTATTGTCATTCTGACATACTGTCTTTCTCAAAAGCAAATTATGAGCCAACGCACCAAAAAATTCTCCTCCTATGGGCAAGTCTATTAAAGGACCTAGTTGAGGGTATTTTCGAAAGACGGTCTTATCTTCCTCAGTTAGCCGTTTCTGAACATCTTTGAAGATTGTCATTCTCGATCAGACTATAACTTTGACACTAAAGTATTATGAGAGGATGAGTAGAGGCAATTCTTAGAGCTCTGATGTGATAATCGTCCTAGATACATCATGGTCTTCCTTATCAACCTCTTCATCACTTGAATTTTATGTAATCCCATTTGTTTCCTAAAACATACAAATATATGTCGTTTAGAAATTTAAAAAAAAAAAAAAAAAAAAAGGAACCATTGCATAATACTTGTAAATAAAACAAGTGGCTTATTATTTCGTCACCTCGGCATCTACGTCATCGCCTTTATCATCTCTTGAATCTTCTATATTCTTAGTACTTTCCTGAAATATATAGTAATTGGTATAATGAATAATATTGTAATATCATGATTATAATATTTATTTTTTTATTTTACAATAATTGATGTGTTTGAATGTAAAAAACAAAAAAAGAAAACAAAAAAGAAAAAAAAAAACCAAATCAAAATCACTATATATCGGAAAACCAACCGGTCATTCGTAAACTAATCACGGTCGTTCCTAATTTTTTTGGTTGTTCCAAGTATACATATGTCATTTCCTAACAAACAACTATACTTCAGACATGACATCATACAAACACGTTCGGAATTTTTTCACCTAATGTTTCCGGTTATCTTGAGCATACCTATATCATTTTCCAAACTCCTAAACTAACACAATCCCATCAAATTAAAAAGCAAAAAACAAAGAGACAAATAAACAAACACAAATTAATAAACAAATTCAATATTTCAATGGAACAACCATTGGAAATTTTTTACGATTGTTCTTTTTTTCAGTGGTTGTTCTGAATATCAAAGATATAATGAAATCAATGTTGCATAATCAGATTCTCTACAATAAAAAATTCCTAACAATAAATCACAATGCTTTATCTAAATATTGAATTAATTTCACTAATCGAACAAATTTTAAAGGAAATCAATAACTGAAAATTTGAAAAATACATCACACATCTAACATTCTCACCAAACCCTGGAGGTGGGGACGGCGGCGGCAGCGGTGGCGACGTCGCCAGCTGCGGCGACGAAAGCAGGGTGGCATCGAAGGCGGCGATAGCTAAAGGCACGACTCCAACATCCCAAGCTCCTTTGTGTTGTCTTAGCAAGCTCTTTTGAACATTGATGGATGGAGAATATGGAGGGTGACCGGCCGTTGGCGACAAAGTACTTGATGGATTTCAAAGTGGGTGGGAACTTGAGAGGAAGAAACGAAGATGGCTGGCTTCTTCTCCTCCAAAAAGCATTTGGTTGGAACTCAACAGGAAAGGGGGGAGTGAGGCCCTCAAACCCTCCGAGCATACCTTTACTAGTATTATTTTTTTAAGATTTTAGTTAAATTTTAAATGATTTTATCAATTACAAAAATCATTAATTATATAGTCAGTATTTTTTTGAATAAAAAAATAAAAAAGAAATTAGGAAAGTCATTCAGTCTTCTATTGAGTCATTTTGGCAAATATTCTAGGAGATTTTAACACTGTCCTTGAAATTAGCTGAAGCGAACAACCAAGTTAGAACAAAAGATAAAAGTTTTTCTCCTTTCTAAATAATCTTATAATAGATATGCCTGTATCTTGCGGTCTTACCAAAAAAGCTGATGCTATTCTTTGCATAAAGTGTGTGCTATTGTAACGCCCCGACATACGTAGGGCCGTTACCATACTTACATAAACTACATCTTGGTTTTTAATAATTTAAAACTTACTTGAAAATTTGAGAATATATATTTTTTAAACATATATAAATAGACTAGTCCATATAAGTAAGTTTTTCATGCATACATATTGAAGTAAATAAAAACGTACATATTTCTTTCATTTGACTCAAGTCTTCAAACTTCATATGTACAATATAACACAATTTGTTCTAATATATATATATATATTTGTTCAAATGAACTTGAGGAAAAATTTGCGTAGTGGTATCTCACACCGCCTTCACTTGCCGCATCGTCCGCATGGCCCACCAATTAAGTTGCAAGCTTTTTATCTACAGTATAAAATATACTGATGAGTTTACGCTCAGCAAATACAAACTTAATCTCACAAAAACATGACGAACATCATGTAACTTATGCATGAACCATTTATGATCAATTATGAATCTCTTATGCTCCATTATGAACTTATTATCTTGCTTAACATGTGGGCCCCTTAAGTACATATCAAATGCGCGCATTCTACAGAAAGTTAAGGTTTGCAAGGTCCCTAATAATTCTGGAAATCATATAAGCCTTTACGATTTGATGAAAGGTCTTAGTATCTTACACTTGAACTTGAAACATGTATAATCCTCCACGATCTGGCGGGAAGTTGGTACGACACCTTGCTTGTCTCATCTTATGACTTAAAACATATTCTTGTCATGTGGTTTAATATTAGTGAACATGTCCCATGATGTCATTATATCAAAACATATAACATAACATAATATCAACCATAACATATACATATACATGGTATATCTTGGCATAACATAGCATATCATGGTATACATAAAAACATGTCATACTTGAAAATAGTATTTACTATTTTCATACTGTATGTGAGATTTGTACTTACCTGTTATACTACATCCTAGGTTTTGTTGCTCCGAATCAGGTTGCAACAATAGGTTACTTCCTGTTTTTAAAAAAGGACGTAAGGTAAGAATCGTCCTATCTTATTATAAAATGTTGGCATCCTAATCAACATCTATAAATAATCCTAGTTATATGTCCCCCACACACACACTCATGATAGCTTATTTGGTTACTTAGTGTAACCCTAAACAGTATCTTGTTTGTTGTGTTAATGAACTTTGGGTTCAAGGCCCAATCATACCTAGTATCCTATTAGGTTACTATTAGTAACCCTAGGTATAAGCCCAAGTTATATTTGGATCAAAACCCTATTGGGTTACTAAGACCCAATTTTTAAAGCTATGTCTTATTAGGTTACCAATGGTAACCATGGGCTTTAGGCCCAACCTAATATCTTGGTAACCTATCCGATTACTAATGGTCATCATTTTGTTACTATGCCTTTAAAATAATTTTGGCCCGAATAAAATTTAGTAACCTATCAGATGACCATATGTCTTACTATAGTTACCTTTATTACTTGACCCAATTCATTTATTTCTTTTTTCTTACTATACTTGGTTTAATTAACCATTTTATAACCTGTTGTTATAAAACTGTCCAAGTCTAGAAAAATTTGCTGAAAATAGTCTCATTAATCCAATTATCAGTGTATGTGCAGGAATGACCACTTCCTGCACTGTTTTGAAAATCTTGTGCAGGAATTTCCTGTTTTCTACACAGTTTTTAGAGTTCAGTTTTATCTTAAAATTTGTTTTGAATTTGAAAAACTTTTCTCTACAAAAGTTTTAGATCTTGAAAAACCCTACAACTTTTATTCTTTACTCAAAACCTAGTTCCACTTTTAACCTACTCTTATTCCTTGTTGAATGTGCCTGGCCGTGCATAAGGTGGGTAGACCAGGCTTGGGTTTTTGTGAAAACAGAGGCCATCAGAGCATTATTTTTGAAAACCGTCCATATTATCTCCTAGGATTTTTCATTTTCTACAATTTTGTAGTTTTAACTTTCCTCAAATTCGGCCTCTAAAGGCCTCAAAATCCGGTTTTTAGATTACTGCCCAGTCTTGATTCGAGACTGATAGTTATTATTTTAATTGTTTCTTACGTAAAATTACGCACACACTACCTCGAATGGTTAAAACCGTGAGCCTACATCAAGCATGCAGTGCGTTACGTAATGTTTTCATAGCCATGTATTCATTTTCATTCATAAAATCATTCATGCAACCCATATGGTGAATCTTTACCATCTAGGGTTTTTAGAGTTTTCTCTAACCCTCATTGCATCATATATTCATATCAACATAATCAATCACACCATACATCTTCTTAAGCGTGTGGGGACATACTACAAACATCTACTAGGCATTCATACATACCATACATACTCTAACATATAAAATCATAACCATACACCAAACCATAAATAAAAACCACTAACCCTAATCAAGCACCAATCTAAGCAAATCTGAGCCATTAAAATAAAATGAGCTTATGCTCTTACATACCCACATGAAATACACATAAATCTTGAATCAAAACTTAATTGGATAGCTTAAAGGTTTTAGAAGGATAACTTTAAGCTTAGAGAATGGTTCTAAGCTTTGAATAAAACTTTCCTTCTTGCCTTGGTTCCTCCAAAAATCCAACCACCCTTTTCTTCTCTTTCTCTCTCTCTCTTTTTTTTTTTTTTTTTCTTCTCTTTGGGTTTCGGCTCTTTTGGGGAAAAGAGGGTAAGGTGAAAATGAACCATAGTTTTGAGGTAAAATCACATTAAATGATCCAAACCCCCCTCCCATTATCACCTATTTATAGGTGGAAATTACATAATTTCCACAATTATTTTTATTTCACAAATTCCCCTTGAATTTAAATATTTGCCCTTAGAAACAAATATTTCCCTCCCATATCCTAGGATGGCCGGCCATATGGCTGAAAATTAGGGCTAAATTACTTCATAATTATCCATTTCCCTATTTTTCAAAAATCCCAAAATCATGGATTTATCTTTTCTTACTTAGTCTCCAAGTAATGCCTTGCTTACCTCACCAAGCTTACCTCATTAAGTTTACCTCACCAAGCTTTCCTCACTAAGCTTACCTCACTATTTTTTTAAAATTACACTTTAGCTCTTAAGAACAAAATATTTACACTTTAGTTCCTAAAGGTGGCCGGCTTTAATGTATGCATAATTATCCACTTAATTTCAAAAATCCCTCAATATAAATATGCAGTCCATTTCCTTACTAACTCAGATATTATCAATACTGTTTTCAACTAATAACAGTACTGGACTACAGTCCAGAATTCATTTGCGTATTATTGGACTGAGTAATGATTTTTCTTACGACTTGAAGTTACTTATGTGATATCCAATTTTTCAACGTTCACATTTTCCTCCTTAGAAAATATTTTCACATTATGAAGGTATGCGCGAAAAACTCGATTTAGGGCTTGTGCTAGATTTTGTGAGTTATGATAGGTCGAAAAGACTCAAAATTGATTTCTAAACTCGGAAACAGACTTTTCAGGTTGAAAGGATCGAAACGGTGTAAAATTTTACGAAAGTTAACTTTGACCGAAAAAGTCAAAGTTTGACCGGCCAAAAAGTCAAAGGGTTGACTTTTGAAGATTTTTCAAGTACGGAGCGGGATGAGTCCCGAGATGATGTTTTATGAACTAGTTAGCAAGAATAAGTCTTAAAACGTCCCTAGAAAATCAAGCACACCGAGTTAGAGTTAAGGGCAAAAAAGGGTTCGGAAAAATTTGAGAGAAATATTTTTTCGATCCAAAATTCACACAGATAAATCTTATATTTCAATATGAGATAAAAATATTGTGTTTTGAAGAACCACAATATTAAAATTATCTGTGTAGCACAAAGGAAAGAAAAATGAGCTGTGGAGAAGCAAAAATGCCAAACAAAGCCTAGACAAGGATTGACACATTGCCATGCCTATGACCCCACCTCTCCACCAACTAAAGCTTGCATTAAATGAAGCTTTTTCTCCACTCCAAGTGGTCGGCTGCAGCAGGGAAAAGAGGGAGAGAAAAGCCTTAATTTAAGGCAAGTGACCAACAACTAAAGCTTGCTCTTGTCCAATCAAAAAAACCCACCAATTCCCCATTCATAGTTATTGAAAAAGTGAGCAAACCCTTGCCTTTTTCACTAGGAAGTTCGGCAGCTAAGAGGGAGAGAAGGAGAGGAGGAGATCCAAAAGAAATTTCTTGGGTTTTTCATCTCATTGGGTGTTCGGTTTCAAGAGTGAGAGCAAGAAAAATTTGAGGAAATTTTAGTGGGGTTTTTAGGCTTGGTGGCCGAATGGTGAGGAGAGAAAAGTGAGTGAGAAACTTGAAAAATTTTTGGGCACTTTCACTCTTGGAGAAGTTCGGTTTCTAGGAGGAGCAACCAAGAGACCAAAACAAGGTTTTGGTGTTCTTTCCCCCCCCCCCCCCCCCAGGTGCCGTGGGTTTTGGTGAGCCAAGAAGAAGAAATTTTGGGCAACCAAACTAGCTTTGGTTCTAGGTAATTTCTCAAACCCTAAACCTCTAATTTTAAGCTTAATTTCAAGTTTAATTTGAGGTTCGATTGGGTTGTAAGGACGTAAGTCCATTTTCGTTTTTATGCTTTAGATTTCGGTGTGTGCTTGATTTGCTAGAACTAGGGTGTTTAGCTTAAAAATCTTGCTTGATTTGTGTTGATTTTTGTATGAATTTCATGCTAGAAAAACTTAGGTTGTGTGTCCGCATTTTGTGGCCAAAATCTGCCCTAGGCAGCCGAGAAAAATGCATGCTAGTTAGGGCTTAAAATGGTGATGCTTGTATGGATGTATGCAATGCTAGAACCAAAGCAACCCTAGGATTTTGTTTTTAATTTGTGGGTTGCATGGACTGCTTAAAACGGTTTATGGGCTTAATGGGACATTAGAAAACGTTGTGTGTTTGAATCGTAGGCTCCCGAAGTGGTCGGTCAAGTTAGATTCGCGAAATAGGACGCAAACCGAAAGTAAACTCGAAACTGTCCAGATTCGGATTAGGATCTGACCAGTTTTGAAAAAGTGGAATTTTAAGGCCTCTAGAGGCCGAATGGGTTAAAACTCGAAACACGAAAGTTTCTCAGAACAACTTTTTCTAAAAGATTGTGTGGACGAAATATCAAAATAAGACTCCAACGGCCTTCGTTTTTAATGAAAACCGTTTCTGATCCCTGGGACCAGACTCACCCAGATTTTTCAGGATCAGCCGTTTTCAAATGAAAACTGATATCAATACAAGCAGAATTAGATTTTTCACAAAACACGAAAGTTTTAGCATTTTTTGAGAGCTACAACTTTCCTGAAGAAAAGTTTTTCCGATTCTCGACGAATTTTTAAACTGGGCACGTTTTATGAGAGGTGCGTAGGGAATCCGAAAATCCTTGCACCAAAGTTTTACAAAATGTTTTCAAAAAAATTATAAAGTGTTCTAAATCATTATTTTAGCTACGAAAACGGTTCCAAAGGCAGTTTTTGACCCTAAACGACATTTACAAAGAATTATTTTATAGATCAGAATTTTATAAAGAGTTTTATGGATTTTTAAGTTAAAATCTTTTAAAAGCACAAAAAGTAAGAAAATAGAGTTTAAGAGGAGAAAATGAAGTTAAGGTAAATAAATGGAAAATTAAGTTAAGAAATTGAGTTTAAAATAAGAAGATGGGTTTTTCAAGATAAAAATGGTAATCAAGCCGATTACGGGCCGTAGCCGGGAATAAGACCCCAGTTACCGAGCTTAGGCCTAAAGGGCCCAGAATTGACAAGGGTTGACCAGTAGTTGACCAATTGTCAACTTTGGTTGACCCACAACAAGAAAGGGGTAACCTTAAGGGTTATCCAACGTAACCCTAAGGACTACCATAAGTTTAATGGGTCAAGGCCATTGACCCAATATGCTATGATAGAATGGTAAAGCCCAAGGTATTAAAGAGAAATCCAATATAAGATCAAGGAGTTAATTAAGAGGTTATCTAACGTAGCCTCTTAAGGGATTAATCAAGTTCAAATTAATCCCCAGCACTAAAAGGCCAATTTGGACAAGTCAGTTATCTGACGGGGACATACAACTAGGTTTCAGTAGGTATGTTGGTTAGGACACCAACATTCTACAACTAGAAACAGAACCTCACCAATGTCCTTTCTCAAGTAGGAGAGGACTTGTAGCGGTACTCCAAGTTAGGACGACGACCGCGTGGATATAGCAAGAGAGGTAAGTACAACTCCGCCTACAGCATAGGCTTTAGTTGATACTTGCCAAAGTATGTTAGATGTATGCTAGGATCATATGCTATGTTACTATGTGTGGTATGTTATGTGATGTGCTATATGATATGATGGTATGCTATGTCATGTTGTTATGTGCAATATGAAGTGTTATGCAGCATGATAGTATGTTATGTATGCAAGAAGAATATGTGAGCCAAGCATGTACGGTAAGTATGTTATGTTTTATGTAAGTGACATCAAGATGCATGTTCACTAAAAATAAGATAAGACTAAGAATAAGAAAGTAAGATGGCAAGTAAGCTTGCCTGTGTTGTACCACCCGTTCGAGGTCGGGTTGAACTATGGTTTGAGTTGGACTGGGCTGGCCGCCCCAACCACTCCATAGTTGCACGCCAGGTATGGACACGTATGTAGGGGCCCATAAGAAAGATAAGCATGTTAGTGAGTTAAGAGTAAAATGAGCATAAACAGATCATGCTTCTTTTATGCAATGCAATGTATGAATTGTTATAATATGCTATGTTATGATGAATATGTTATGATAAGTTATGTTAGAATGAGTATGTGAAGTTATGTATGTGATAATAAGTTAAGGTAGAAAGCGTATGTTAGGTTGTCGCGGCTTAGATAGTTGTGCTTACTGAGCGTTAGCTCATAGTTTGACGTCTATGCTGTAGGTATGCTACCTGACAGCAATGGGTGATGCTGTGACGCCCCGAACCACCCACCTGACACCCAACGCGGGTCCGACCGCGCGGATGCGGGGCGCCGGAACCGTCACATTCATACTTCATACTTACTTTACTTTAAATCTTTGAAAATGCGGAATAAATTTTTTTTTCTTTTTTTTTTTTGAAACTTCTTTTGAACATCGTTTTTTTTTTTTTTTTAAAGCTTTCTTTGAACTTCATAATTTGGATTTCATTTTAAAAATCTTGACTTGAAACCCATGCACTAAAATTGTGCATCGTACTTTGAACATTTCATACATACATAACATAACTTGACTTTTAACATACATGAAAACTTCATAACTTTAACATATTGCGGAAATTATTGCGTAGTGGTATCCCACACCGCCCTTCACTCGCTGCATCATCTCCAAGCCCACCAAGTAAAGCTACAAGCTTTTTATCTCAACCTGCAGTATGGAATATATCTGATGAGCTGACGCTCAGCAAGTACAAACGCGATCTCACAAAACATTTAAAACATCATGAAAAACATACGTCATCATAAAATATATGCATGAACCATTTATGTTCCATTTATGCATTTCCTTTTTAACTTGTACTTATCTTTCATATGGGCCCCATAGTGTACGTACCCTTAGCATATAGCGCGCCGCTGGATACAGTTAGATGGGATTGCAAGTCCCTAACTGCACCCAGGAAACATAAGTGATTACACCCTCTTACAAAGCGAGAGAGTGAATCCATAACTTTAACATAAAAATCCTCCACTTTGGTGGAGGTTGGTACGACACCTTACTTGTGTATTTTTACCAAGTTTCTTATCATTAGTGGGCATACTTCATGATGTCACTATATCATACATACTTAACATTTCGTTCATAAAACATAGCATGGCATCTTTAAAACATGACATTCTTAACACATGGCATCTTGGAAACATCTTCAAAACATGACATCTTTAAAGCATTTCAACATATCTTGAAACATAGCATATTTGAACATACATATTATTTTTCCCATACTACAGGTGAGGTTTGTACTTACCTTAGGTCCTATGCTCTTGACCCATCATCCTTCCTTGCGATATCTCAACAGGTTCATAATCCTGTTTCAAAGGAGGTGTAAGATAAGATTAACTTATCTCACCATAATCGCGATATACGATGTTGGTATCCTAACCAACGTCTATGAGCAATCCTAGATGTGTGTGTTATATGTCCCCTCTAATATCTCTTGTAAGCCTGATTGGTTATTTCCTTCATCTTGGGCTTATACTTTACTTTTTCTTGATCCATAATCCATTGGGTTATTTTCTCTTCAATAACCCAAGGTCTTAGCCCATTTCATTAATTTTGGTATCCTTTAGGGTTATATTGGGTAACCCTAAAGTCAACTCTTGGTCAACCCAAGTCAACATGTGGTCAACTAAGGTCAACCCCCTTTGGGTCTAACGTTGGGCTATGGGCTTAGCCTAGTAACTCGGATATAATTCCGGTTACCGTTCAAAATCGGCTTGATTACCCATTTTTACCTTAAAACTCCATTTCATTATTTTTGGAAAACATTATATAATTATCTTCCAAAAATCTCATTAATTTGCTTGTAAAAAAAAAAGCTCTTACTTCATTACTCTTGAAAATACTTGTCTAAAATCATCACTTTCTTTACTTCTTGGAAAAATGTGAAATTTCAATTCTAAACTCTTAAAAATTCCACTTCTCTTCTTGAAAAATCTCATTTTCCTTTAACTTATGGAAAATCTCATTTTTCTCTTTAACTTGAGAGCTTTGGGTGAATAATCCCAAAAACTCTAAAAATTCATTTTCTTAAAACGGGACTTCATAAAATCATTACGGACTGAAAATCGCCATTGGAACGATTTTCGTAGTCAAAATAACATTTTAGAGACACTTTACATTTTTTAGAAAACGTTTTTGTAAACCAAGTGCTGGAAATTCGCGGATTCCCTGAGCACTCTTCATAAAACCAACCCAGATTAAAAATTCATTCATTTTCTGAAAAACTTGTCTTCACAAAAGTTGTAGCTATCGAAAAATGCTAAAACTTTCGTGTTTTGCACAAAACCCAGTTCTGGCTAGATCAGTACCAGTTTTCGTTTGAATGTGGCTAATCCTGAAAAACGGAGTGAAACTGGCTCCAGGAGTTAGCCACGGGATTTCATAAAAATGAAGGCCTTTGGAGCCTTATTTTAAGATTCCGTCCACGATGTCCTCTAGTAAAAGTTGTTCCGAACAACTTTCGTGTTTTAACTTTTAACCCGTTCGGCCTCTAAGGGCCCGATAATTTCACTTTCCCGAAACTGGCCAGTTTTGACTCCGAAATGGCAGTTTCGGTTGTTAATCCGGTTTTACGTCTTAGTTCGCGGATTCTAACTCGACCGATCACATCGGGAGCTTAAACATACATCAAACAACGTGTCTAATGTCCCATGCATACATTCTTGCCCAATCTTCACGCCCATGCAGCCCACAAAACGTCCTATGGGTTGCATTGTTCTATCCTTGCATCATTCATCAACTAGCATCACACACAACCTATGCAAGCAGCCATACATCCACTGCTTGGCAGATTTTTTTGACCATAACTTAGGGGACTTAAATAACACATCTAGCATGCATCCTATCAATTTCAAGCATAAAAATCATGCAAGAAACATCATAAAACAAGCCAACCAAACCCTAATTCCTATCAAGCACATACACCGAAAATCATTGGCTATAAAAAGAGATGGACTTATGTCCTTACAAACCCATCTTAAATCATCATAAAAATGCTTATCTTGAGCTTAAATCCAAGATTAGTTTAAGGGTTTACCTTAACCCAAGTTAGGGTTTGAAAATCTCATTTTCTTCTTGGCTTGCTCACCCACGGATTTGGCTCCTCCATGGGATCCGAAATCCTCCTCTTGGCTCACGGATTTTTGCAAGAAAAAAAATAGGAATCCAATAACTTGTTGTTAGCTTCTTTCTTGCTCATCAAAACCAACTTTATAAGATGAGAAATCCAAGTTTTTCTCTTACCTTTTTCCTTCCTCCATGCTCACGGATTTTGGCTCCAAGAAGCACAAAAATCTTCTCTTGGTTTCATCTTGCTAGAACCGAACTTCACACATGGTTTACCCATAAATTTTTCCAGATTTTCTCTCTTTCTTTCACTCCTCTAACTCACGGATTTGTGCCCCAAAAATGGGTCTCCATGGCTCACAAATTTCTTTCCTTTCTCTCCTAGAAAAGCCGAACATCACACATGCACACCCTTAGATTTTTTTCTTGATTTCTTCTCTTCTTCCTCTCTCTCTCTCCCACGGTTTTCTTCTGAAAACTTGGCAGAGCTTTTGCTGCTTTTATCCAATAAAAGATGGGTCTTTTGGAGTGGTTAATAAAGAGGAAATGAGAAGGGAATGGCCGGTCACAAAAAGGCATGGAGAGCACACCTTTATCCATTGGTTTTTAGCTCTTTTTTTTTCCTCTCTTGCATGCTTTATTGCTGCTGCCGAAAGTGATGGGAGATGGAAGGGGACAAGTAGCGGTTTTTGAGGAGAAAAGAGGGAGAGTTAGCTTGCTTTGGTGGTGTTGTGATGTCACACCTTTTTCTCTTGCCTTCCCATGCTTTTGCCGAAAATGGAGGAGCACAATGGGCATGTGGGCAGCCGAAGGTTGATGGGAGAAATGGGGGAGGTGGGGCTGCTTTGTTGTTCGGATTTTCTGGGCATGTGGCAGCCATGTCCCCACCTTGCTTGTGCTGCCAAACATTGAAGGAAGCAAGGGGACATGTGGCATGCAAAGGGTGGTTGCTTTTCCTTAATTCATGGCTTTCTCACATGCCTTTCTTTTCCATGTTTTCTTTTCTTTCTTTTCCATTGAATTGCCGAACTTTATGGGGAAGTCAAGGGCCATTGTGTCCGGATTTTGGGGAGAGAATCACATGCTCATTTGGTTAGTGTCACAAGCATGGGCTTGTCCTTGACTTGGTTGGAATTGGAAGACCATTTGGTTACCAAAACTAAACCATTCCTTTTTCATTTCTTCTAGTTGTTGGCCGGCCATCAAGGGGAGAATGGGGGCTGTTGATGGCTGAAAAATAGGAGAGCCAAGTGGCATCCTTTGGTTGATGGAGAGGGCTCCACACCTCACCAACTTGGTTCACACTTATTCCCTTAAAATAAGGGTCTTGTTTGCCATTTTTCTCCTTTAAAATAATTCATTTCCTTTCCTTGTGTCACACAAATATATAAAAATATTGTGCTCCATAATTTTGATCCAAAATTCTTCCTTATAAAAATTGGACCGAAAACTTTATTTCTCCAATTTTTCGGAGACCTTTTTGCCCTTTAATTTTTGATTCGGTGTGCTTGATTTCTAGGGTGGTTTTTACAGCTTATTTTTGCTTTCCTGACCATAGAAAGCTTTTGCAGTCTCTTCTTATACTGCAATCCATCATTTTTCGATGTCAACATTTTTGACCCGTCCTTGGTCAACCTTTGACTTTCTTAAAATTTTGTCCTTTTTCATTTTTTTTTCTTTCCTTTTCGTCCTTTTTGACTCAAAATGCCGTTTTACCAACCTCGGCATTTTTTTCGAGTCTTGTAGCCGGTTTAAAAGAAAATTCTAACCTTGGCTAATAAAATTACGAATTTCACATGTAATTCATAATTTTTCATGAAAACATCTAATAAACATAACATGGGGACTTCTAATTTCTAATAAAAAGAGAAATCGTAAGTCCATAAAAATTCCGGGTATTACAGATGCAAGATGGAAGTGCGAGGCAGGGCATACTGTGAAACTGTGGGAATACGATGCCGCTACGCGTTTCGTTCAATACGCATTTTTGTATGTTAAAGACTTTATTCAAGATAAGCTTATTACGTGTAGACGTATATAAGCTAGTATAAAAGAAAAAAAAAAAGGAAAAAAAAATTTCCGCTACATTTCGTCAAAATAAATAAGGACGATAAGTATATAAGTAAGTATGTATGTTAAGGTAACGGCCTGTGTTAGGCGGGTCGTTACAACTTAGCCCTTATTGTCCTAAATAATCTGCTTGATTTTGCTAGTGTGGTTCCGTACCTTGTTCTTACATTTTCATCTGTGATGACGATTTTTCACAGTATAATTTTCATACTACTTGCTATATTGCAGTACTGTCATAATCATGCATTGAATCATTCTGGTCAAATTTTGACCGGAATAAAATCATAAATTCTTATTCCACCTTTTTCCCTAAAAGGCCTCATTCTTGACCTAATAAACTTATTATTGAGTCTCATAATTAATTAAACGAGAACTCAAACATATACTGATAAAATTATGAATTTCACATTGATATTCATAAATTTCATGAAAGATCACATAAACACATAGCACGGACTTAAATTTCTTTACATACAAGGAAATCATGAGTCTATAAAAATTTTAATTATTACAGCTATGGACAGATTGTTGGTTTCGAAAACCATGAGAGCGGAACTTTGCAGAAGCATCATAAACGATCGGATCATGTATAATTAAAATTTTATAAAACTTTTACTATTATATGTAAATATATTAATTTGACACATAAATTATTGATAAGAATAAGAATTTTGTCAATGTCCGATTAGATTGATAACTTGGTTAAACATTCGGTATCATCACACATTTATGTTTTGTGTTCTTTACTTTTATCCTCCGTTTGGAATACGGGTTTGAGATGAAATTTTTAAGTTGACACTGGTTGACTTTTCAAAAACTAATTATAATTTTTATTGAATTTTTAAAAAAAGATAAAAATTAAGATGAAAAATTTAGATTAACACTTCTAATTTAAACGGAGGCTTAGTTCTCAACACACGAGAAAAATAAATAGTGAAATAGAAGAATTTCAATGTAGGATTTCTTTTTTTCAGAAAAGATGCAAAAGGCTATCATCGTTGGCAGAAGATGAAATCGACAGAAAATTTATAGAATGATTTTTTATTATTTCAGAAATTCCGTGCCATAAATTAACCAGTCATTTCACTCCAAGACGGTTGTTGGATCCTTAGGGGTGGTCTCAAATGCTGAGATATTTTGACATCATTTTTTTCCCCATCGCTACCCTCCTTTTTAGTTTTTACTCGGTAATCCTCTCTCCCTCTTTTTCTTTTTATTTATTTATATTTATTCATCCATTTTATTTATTTATCCTATTAAAATAATCTTTCTCCGATGTACCAAACTTAAATTTCTTATTAATGTAATAAATGTGATGAAGTTTTTTTTTTTTTTTAGTAAATAAATGTGATGAAGTTATTTGGTATATGATAATTTTTTTTAATAGAAAATTAGACCGGATGACATATTTTAATCACTCAATCAAATAGGTGGCTGAACTTTCTTTCCTTTTTTTTTTTTTTTTTTTTTTTTTTTCTAATTTGCAAAATGGCCTTTCTATTTTTTTTTTTTCCAAATTTGAACAATCACTGATTGAACATGGTCAATCAATTATTGACTTAAAAATTTAGTGACTTACGTTCTGATTAATCAATAATTGACTACTATCAATCACTAGTTTACCAAATTAACAACATTATATAGTCAATTAGTGATTGAGTTTTTTTTTTTTATAGGGTCTTTCAACTAATTTTTAAAAATTTGGGCCATTTGTTAAAAAATTCTTTAAAAAAAATTAATTACCTCTAAATCCTTAGTTTTTTCACTTCTTAGTTTTTTCTCATTTGCTATAGTTGTAACGCCCTTTACGGATGTCACAAGACTCGCTACATTAACTGTTAACTTAACAAATTAATTAATGAAAAACATAAATTTAACACATAATTTTTAATATTATCCCAAGAATTTCTATCTATTTTGTTTAATTATTTATGGATGCCAAACATGCAAATAATCAACTTATTATATAAGGTAATCCAATGATAAATAAATCATAATTAGTTTAACGAAATAAAAACCATTGAAACATCTCCTTTTAAGAGTTCATAGTGCAGAATTGAATAAACTCTAGATATATTCTTTTAGGTGTAATTCCGTTTCCAATTCACCATTCCTCACACGCATGCTGATAACTCTATGAAATAGAATTATTTAACATGCTTTTAAGCTTATTAATTGATGATATTTCAAGATTATATGCTTTAGTCTTAGTATTTTATGTATTATTAATTTGTTTGTTTTAGTTAAAGAAAGGGTAAAGTGTTGGACATAATTTTGGCATTTGGCATATTTTTAAGTTTAATTTTGTGTTGCCTTACAGCTGGAGCCCATGAAGCCAAAAAAAAAGGAAGCCCATTAGATTAGAGACAACTTTGGAATGGACTGCTGAAGCGTATCAGATTGCTGTAGCATTGCTATAGCAAAGTCACAGCAAAGTGCAGTAGTGAAAAATTAAATTAAAAGCATGTGGACCCAAGTTTGGTTTTACAGCTGGCAGTGGGTCTTTTGCCCATTTTGTCTAAACATGCCAGCTGTAAGAGGGCCACCAATATTAGCTATCAAAGGGAAGACCACGTGCAGCTAGGGCATTTTTGGGGTGAGGATTGATAGAAAAGGAAAAGTTAAGGAAAGGAAGAGGGGACATCGTTTTCGGGGAAGCAAGGGGGGCAGAGCAAGAGCATACACCATTTTTGTGGAAAGAGAGCTATGAGAAAAAAAAAAAAAAAAAAAAAAAAAAAAAAAAAAAAAAAACCAGAGAGGAAACACAAGAGAAAGAGATCCACGTAGAGAGAGAGAGCTGGAGAATTTCGAAGGCAACTTGGAGTTATTCGTTGGATAGAAAAGATTCATCTTTTTGGTTTTCTCATTCTAGTATATGAATTCTTTTGGGATTTTCTTGTTTTTCTCTCTGTAAACTATGAATTCCCTGGTTGATTCTTTTGGTTTTGATTTTGTTGAACGAAACATGAATTAAATTTTCTTAGCTAGGATTATTGATGGAACCAAGGTTGTATTGAAGACCTATTTGTGTTGTTAACTGCTTAGCAATTTTTAATCAGGTTTATTCAAGTGATTTATGTGTTTAATCTCTATTGGTTGACTAGCAATCAATTGATGAAGAAAATAAACTGAAATTGATTCTGGGAAGGTTAATTTTAGTTGGATCTTACTTGGATATTATATGAAATGGTATAGGAATATATTGTTCTTGTGTACAACTGATAACTCTAGAAATTAGAGTTATCTTAGGCACTTTTAGACTTGGTTGAACTTGGTTTTGTGAGTTTTTGTGTTATTATTAGCATGTTTTTCCCTTGTTTTAGGTTTGTATGTCTTTTCTTTTGTCTTGGGTTATTGTTTGGTGAAATCATGGATAATGGGAAGAAAAAGTAGGATCATTTGACGGCTTTTTGACATGCGTTTTAATTCTATTCTGACTTGTAGGAAAGCTTAAACCGAAAATGCTGCAGAAAATGCTACAGCATTCCTTACAGCATTTTGTAGCAGAAACAGTGAAGAAACTGAGTCGAAATGCTGCAGCAATTTCTGCAGCAAAGTTGTCCAGCTGGCGAATTTTTTCTGATTAAGTAAAAGAAAAGTTGACAGCTCATATGGTGGGGGCCACTTCTTTTTCTTCAGCTGGGAAGCTTCACACGTGGGCTGGTTTTGTTGCCCTAAAGGGTATTATTTTGAGAAAAAGAAGAAGCAGCCGCAAGAGGAGAAGAGGGTTCGAAAAACAGAAAAAAGGAAAGAAGAAAGGAGCTGAAAAATAGAGAGTAAGACACCATTATTTTGGGGAAGAAAGGAAGCAGCGGCAAAAAAGAACAGAGGCCGAAAAACCAGAGAAAAAGAGAGAGAAAAAGAGCGAAAATCAAGAGAAAAGAGGAGACGAAAATATTGGGCAAGAGAGAGAGAGTTGGGTTGAGAGTTTTCTTCCATTTTTCACGCCCATTTTGGAGAGGACGCTAGGAAGGAGAAAGGAGACGAAGACCCATCTGTAGCCATTTTGGAGTTTTCATTTCTTCGTACTCTTGCTCTGATTATTTTGTTTTCTGATTTTCATTTCTCTGTTGAACAATGGATGACGTTTTTCCTTTTGATTTTGTAATCCGAATCATGGGCTAATCTTCTTTAGCTAGGATTGTTGATGAACCTGAAATTGTGAGGATGATTTGAATGATATGTTGAAATGTTGTGCGAAATTTTCCTGTTCATCTGAGTGTGTGAATGATAACTTCTATTGTTGATTGGCCATCAATATATAGGGAACTAGGCTTGTTTAATTCTGGAAAGGTTAAGCTAAGCTAGAAATAACTTAGATGATGCAAGTTCAATATGCTTTTTAAAGTTTATATTGATTTGTGAATGGTATAGGAATATATTGTTTGCCTTGTATAACCCATTGAAATTGATGCTTGAAATTGTGTTATGAGAACTAGATTCACATAGGAATATGTTGAAAAAGGTTTAATAACTTTTAGTCATACTAAATTCGGAAGAATTTTATGATAAAAATCGAATTTCGGTTAACAGGACAGGTTTTGCTGCAGCATTTTCTACAGCATTCGGGTTTGACTTGCAATGGAGGGGGATTTGGCAATCCTAGTTTAATTCAAATTCTTGATTACAACTTCTTGATTTAATATCGTTCTTTTTGACTATTTTAGTGCCTTTTCATCATACCCACTTTTTATTTTGCTTGTTTATTGCATTTTTCCTAATTTTCATTTCCACACTCAATTTGATTTGTGTTTGTTTCTTTTACAATTTATTTTAGTGAATCAATCCCTGTGGAGACGATACTTTACTCACTTTCTATATTACTTGTGCGATTACGTGCACTTGCGTAGGTTTATATACACTAGTTAATCGCGAACAAGTTTTTGGCGCCGTTGCCGGGGATTGAAATTGTTAAAATATTTGTAAAAATAGTTTGTTTAGTTTTTGTTTTTGCATTTTCTTATTAGTTGAGTGTTTATATTTTCAGGGACTTTCTTTCTCTACATGAACAATCAGCGAAATCAAGAGTTGATGCCCTTGGACCCTGAAATTGAAAGAACATTTCGAGTAAGGAGAAGGGAGCATCAAGGTCTAGCAGGAGTGGAAGAAATACAAGAAAGAGTGGCTGTCAATATGGCTAATGATGGGCAGCAAGTGGATGTCAACAATCTATTGCCTCGACCACCTTTGATTGATGATAGAGACAGGGCTATTCGGGAGTATGCTGTACCCATTTTACATGGGCTCAATCCGGGCATCATTCGGCCAGAAATACAAGCGCCACAGTTTGAACTCAAGCCGGTTATGTTCCAAATGTTGCAAACCGTAGGCCAATTCAGTGGAATGGCAACTGAGGACCCTCACATGCATCTTCGGCTATTCATGGAAGTGTGTGATTCGTTCAAGCTGCCAGGGGTGTCTGATGAAGCATTGAGGCTAAAACTGTTCCCTTATTTCTTAAGGGATTGAGCTCGATCATGGCTTAATTCACTGCCGCCGGATTCAATTGCAACATGGAATGACTTGGCTGAAAAATTCCTCATGAAGTACTTTCCTCCGACCAAGAATGCCAAGCTCAGAAACGACATTACCTCATTCCAACAATCAGAGGGAGAATCTTTGTACGAGGCATGGGAGAGATTCAAGGAGCTGCTGCGAAAATGCCCTCACCATGGGATTCCCCATTGGATTCAGATGGAAACTTTCTACAATGGGCTCAATGGGCAAACGCGTACTATTGTTGATGCGGCGGCTAATGGTGCTCTTTTGGCTAAATCGTACAACGAAGCTTATGAGATTTTGGAGAGGATGGCTACCAACAATTATCAGTGGCCCACCGAGAGGCTCAATGCTCGGAAGGCAGCGGGACTTCATGAAGTAAATGCTATCACCGCACTTTCCGCCCAAGTGTCGAGTCTGACTAATATGATCAAGAATATGAACATGTCGGCGGGGGTTAATTCTGTGCAATCTGTTGGCGCCACTTGTGTCTATTGCGGAGAGGGACACTTATATGAGGATTGTCCATCTAATCCAGTTTCTGCTTGCTATGTAGGTAATTTCAACCGGAACAACCCTTATTCGGCACCTTACAACCAAGGGTTGAGACAACACCCCAACTTTTCATGGAGTAATCAAGGGGCCGGTTCTAGTGGAGCAAACTCTCATCATCATCGACCTTCTCACCCACCGGGTTTTCCATCTCAGCAACCAAGAACACAAGCTATGGACTCATCTAGCTCATTGGAGAATTTGATTAAGGAGTATATAGCGAAGAATGATGCTAGAGTTCAAAGTCATGATGCAACATTGAGGACCTTGGAGAATCAAATTGGGCAAATTGCAAACGCCTTGAATGTTAGGCCGCCAGGTTCTCTCCCAAGTAATACAGAAGATCCAAGGAGGGACGGGAAGGAGCATTGCAAGGCAATTGTATTAAGGAATGGAAGGGAAGTTGAGAGAAGTGAAAAGCCAAAAGCTGTACGGATCGAGCCCTTTTCAATCCAAGAAAAAGATGATCAGCTTCAACAAGAAGAAATTCTGGTGAAAAATCAATCAGCAGATTTTGCTGCAGAAAATGCTACAGCATTTCCGCAGCATTCTGAAGCAGCAAGGAGCAGCGAAACTCGACCTCTTCCACCATTTCCTCAGCGGTTTGAAAAGCAGCAAAAGGATGGTCAATTTCGCAAATTTCTGGATGTCTTGAAGCAGCTTCACATCAACATACCTCTTGTTGAAGCCTTGGAGCAAATGCCTCATTATGCCAAGTTCATGAAAGACTTGGTCACTAAGAAGCGTCGACTTGGGGAATTTGAGACTGTGGCTTTGACGGAAGAATGTAGTGCTATTTTGCAGAACAAACTCCCTCCTAAGTTGAAGGACCCGGGGAGTTTCACCATCCCATGTTCAATTGGAACCCACTACTTTGGTAAGGCCTTGTGTGACTTGGGAGCAAGTATTAACTTGATGCCAATGTCCATCTTTAAGAAGTTAGGAATCGGAGAAGCTTGGCCCACTACAGTATCCTTGCAGCTTGCGGATAGATCTATTGTTCTTCCTGAAGGAAAGATCGAGGATGTTCTTGTAAAGGTCGACAAATTCATTTTTCCTGCTGATTTCATCATCCTTGATTATGAAGCGGATCGAGAAGTGCCGATTATCTTGGGAAGACCATTTCTTGCTACAGGCCGCACTTTGATTGATGTGCAAAAAGGCGAGTTGACTATGAGGGTGCAAGACGAGCAGGTGACTTTTAATGTGTTAAAGGCTATGCATTTTGGTGATGATGTTGAGGAGTGTTCGGCTATCAATGTTCTGGATCCATTATTGGCTGCTGAATTTGAGGAGAAATGCTCTCCAAAGATGACAAATAAAGATGATTTGGCTGTGTCAGATGAAGATGAGGAAGCTAGTGATAATCAAGTGTCTTGGATGGAGAGCAGACATATGGCAACAAGAGGAGGGAAGCACTTCGAATCACTTGAGTTGTCAGAAAGGGCCTTTAAATCCCATAAACCATCTGTTGATGAACCACCTATTTTGGAACTAAAACCTCTACCTACACACTTGAGGGATAGAGGTAGCAGAAAGAAAAAGCGAAAAAAAAACTTGATTCGCAAGACATCGGCTACACTTTGGAGGTTTTTCTGTAGAAAAAATTTTTTGTCAGAAAGAAATGCTGCAGAACACTCAGGAAGAACTTTCAAAGTTAATGGACAGCGACTTAAGCATTATTGGGGTGATGGTTTCAGCCGCCTCCATATCGCTGCAAGATGCCTGAAATCCCGCAAAGTCAGGCTGATGACTTAAAAACAAGCGCTCTTGGGAGGCAACCCAAATTTTTTTTCTTGTTTGGTTTATTTGTGGTTTAGTTTAATTTGTTTGAGTTTTTGATTAGTAGTTATTAAGAAATTTTAGCTGAGTTCATGATATTTTTCTATGCAGAAATTGGCCCAGGATTAAGCCTTACAGAGCACTCTGTCAAAAATGCTGCAGGAAATGCTACAGCAAAACTCGCAGCAAAGTTGGGCAGAGAATCTGTATAAGAATGCTGCAGGAATTGCTACAGCAAAACTCGCAGCAAAGTTCGGCAGAGACTCTGTGTAGAAATGCTGCAGGGAATGCTACAGCAAAACTCGCAGCAAAGTTGGGCAGAGAATCTGTATAGAAATGCTGCAGGGAATGCTACAGCAAAGGGCTTCAGCAAAAAAAAAATATATATATATATATATACATAATATATATATTATATATATTATAGTCTATTTTATATATTTTCGGTATCTTTATATTGTAGCACATATATATATATATTTATATTTATATATATATTTATATTTATAAGTACTTATATATGCGTATACATATAAGTTAATATTATTTAATAATGGAATATTTATATATACTCTTATCTTGTTGTCGTTTTTCTTCATTCTGCAGCCCTAAGCCATTTTCTCTTTTTCTTTTCTTTCCACAGAAAAGCCCAGTGCCGCCCTCCCGCTGCCCAGCCATTTCTCCCAGCCCCCCATTGCACTCGTGATTCTCTCCCCAGCAGCCCGACCCACCGCCATTTCACCTTTGTCGCCGTTTCACGTCTTTCCCCGCGAGCCCAGCCGCATTTTCTCTCCGCCAGCTGCATTTTCGCCGCCCGAATCTCCGCCGTGCCCGCATCGCAACCCACGCCATTGCCGTCGCCAGGTCAGTTTTCTCACCATTTCCCCCATTCTCTCCGCTCGTGCCTCCACCCTCGCACTCTTCCACAGCTCCTTCGCCAGTCTCCGCGCCATTTCGCCCCTCACTCCGCCCTGCATTTCCCCCTTCTCCAGCAGCCCATTCCTCCACCATTTCCCCACCGCCCAGTCGCACCGTCACCTCCACCCTCACGCAGCCACCCCCCCTTCTCCTCCACAGATCCCCTTTCCACCGACCCACATTTTCCCATTTCAGCCACCACCGACTCACAACCTCCACTACTCCCCACTTCCACCATTTCCACCGACCCACACAACTATCCCCCTCATTTCTAACTTCGACCACCGACCCCCTCTCCATTTCTCCATTACGCCATTTCTGTTCTTGTTAAAAAAAAAAAGAAAAAGAAAAAAGAAAAAAAGAAAAAAAGAAGGCCGGGTCTCCTCCATACACAGAGAACAGAACAGCCCCTTTCTCCCTCGAAGACGAACAGAAGCTCGCGGAAATGCCTCGCACGAAGAAACTCGCGCGCAAGCAAACGGGCCACCAACTACCGAGCACCTTTATGAGGTTGAGGAAGAGGATGCAGCGAGTTGGATGATTGAAGCGACGCTCCAGCCGCCATTTAAACAGGGAGTTCCAAACTTTTTTTTCTTCGTCATTTTTGTGCATGACTTCATGATTGTTCTGTTTTGTGTTGTTTTTGTGTCATGTTATTTTGTTCAAAGCAGTGAGGACACTGCTTCATTTAAGTTTGGGGGTGTTAGTTAGCTTGGTTCTAGTTTTATTCAGTATGGTGTTGTTTTACGTTTCTCTTGTTGTTTGTTGTTTATGTGATTAGCTTATGTGTTTATGTGTTAATTATGTTGTCTACATTTCTTTGTTTATGTGTTGTTTCTCTTGTTTGTGTTATTTATGTCGTTTAGTCAGTTTGTGGTGCTGTTTATGTTTATATATACAAAAAAAAAAAAAAAAAAAATTTCTGTATGTCTTTATGTTTTTGTTAGAAATTGCTCTATTTTAGCTGCTGAGTTGTTGGTTTGATGATGTTCGGTGAAGATTACTAGAGTTTTGAGAATTGTCAACTTATGGATTGATTAAGCTTGAGTTGGGTGTGGGTAATGTCTTTTATCTGGTTGCTCTTTGAGTGAGACTACTCTTTTTCCACAATAGACTATACCTTTGTATTTCTGAGGAAAGCCTAGGAAACTCCAAGTCATCGAGAGAATTTAGAATTTGAGGACAGGTTGTACCGAACCCTTGAGCCGAAGCTTTAGGAAGTGAAATAGACTGGGAATAGTTGGTGTGCTTTTCATGTATAGAGTTGGGTGTAAAAAAAAAAAAAAAAAAAAAAAAAAAAAAAGCTATGAATAAAGAACTCCGCTGTTTTGAGCTGCCTAGTAACCAGGAGTAACATGAGCCCCATGTATACTTTTGCGTCAAACAGTGGTTCATAATATGAGTTTGCTATAGCAATTCTGAAGTGTGACGTTGCTGAGTAACCGGGTGTCTTCATCACCAATGTTGGCATTCGCGTAAAAAGGTAAAGGTGACATGACGAATTTAAAAAAAAAAAAAAAAACGACGAAAAAAAAAAATAGAAAAGAAAGTTATGATTTAATAAATTAATGTGTGCATACACATGCACCCAGCTCAACAAGCAGTGGAATATTTATATCCTTAGATTTTACCCAGCTAATGATAGTGGAGAGGAAGTCATGAATCCAGCCTGCTAGATTATAAACTAAGCTTGACGATCGTGATAGAAGGGACATAGGTGATCTGAAGATGCTTAGATATTGTCTTGCACACACGCATCTATAGAGGAACCTCAATTGGGAGCAAGTTTATAAAAGATAGAACTGATATTTGATGAAAGCTGAATCTTGAAATGAGTTGGAAATTAAGAAACTCTTTTGAGAATGGAGACTCAACTTGTTTAGCCGCTTGAGCATTTTTCCTGTATGTGTTTTGCATTTTCTTTGTGTGTATTGTGTTTTGTGAGTTTAGTTCGGCATTGCTCGGGGGCGAGCAATGTTTTAAGTTTGGGGGTGTGATAACTCTAGAAATTAGAGTTATCTTAGGCACTTTTAGACTTGGTTGAACTTGGTTTTGTGAGTTTTTGTGTTATTATTAGCATGTTTTTCCCTTGTTTTAGGTTTGTATGTCTTTTCTTTTGTCTTGGGTTATTGTTTGGTGAAATCATGGATAATGGGAAGAAAAAGTAGAATCATTTGACGGCTTTTTGACATGCGTTTTAATTCTATTCTGACTTGTAGGAAAGCTTAAACCGAAAATGCTGCAGAAAATGCTACAGCATTCCTTACAGCATTTTGTAGCAGAAACAGTGAAGAAACTGAGTCGAAATGCTGCAGCAATTTCTGCAGCAAAGTTGTCCAGCTGGCGAATTTTTTCTGATTAAGTAAAAGAAAAGTTGACAGCTCATATGGTGGGGCCACTTCTTTTTCTTCAGCTGGGAAGCTTCACACGTGGGTTGGTTTTGTTGCCCTAAAGGGTATTATTTTGAGAAAAAGAAGAAGCAGCCGCAAGAGGAGAAGAGGGTTCGAAAAACAGAAAAAAGGAAAGAAGAAAGGAGCTGAAAAATAGAGAGTAAGACACCATTATTTTGGGAAGAAAGGAAGCAGCGGCAAAAA
>JAINRI010000164.1:0-14557 GCA_025413485.1 Ficus microcarpa
GGTTCCTGTCGTCGTCTCATAGTCGTTTTCAAGTTTGCTCAGATTTTCTACTTGTTGTCGTTTTTCTCACGCGGTCTGTCTTAACTCGAAAAACGACACATCTAACTTAGCGCACTGATGATGCCGTTGGTCGTTTGATCAGACCGCAACATCCTCAATGATAACGTCAAACATGTCCATGTCTTTCAGGTCATAAAAAAAGAAAAAAAAAAAAAACACACACACACACACACTTTGAATAATCTCAATTGCCTTCCACATTAACACCAGCCAATCATTTCTCTTGCATAGGATTTTACGAATAAAATATACATCAAAAGGACCAATGATAACTACATTTTCCTTTTCCCAAATTCTTATTATTGTGTCTTCAATCTTCATCACTTTCTCTACAAAGTGAAGCTTAAAAAGTCCCATATGAAGATCTTCTTCGACAATGTAAGAAAAGTTGTTCTTCAAGTAAGAAGAACTGTCTATAAACAGAAATTCGTAAAATCCAATTTCTTATTCACTTGCAGCTGTTTTACCCACTCACTTGTCCTAACCAATTCTAACTCTGAACGTTGAAATAAACGGTATAAGTTTCATCCCTGAGGCTTAACAACGGCGCCAAAAGAAAATTCCTCGACGCCCCTTTAGCGACAAAGCTGATTGGATGATACTCGCTCAGTCCTTTATTCATCACAAAGCTCGCTGCCTGACCGAATGCCGTGTCTGACGACTCTTTATTGCAGCTGAGCTTCAAGCTTCCGCCAGACTCGTTGTCCACGTTGTACACGAAGCAACCTCTCTTGCTTTGTAACTCCAAGGATACTGTTTCTGAAGTCCCGTCCAATCCGGAAGCAAGGCGGAAAACTGATGAAGCCTCCTCCTCTTCGCTGGAGGAATCCGCGACTGAAAGGTCGTTATCTTCTCCTTGTTGCACCACCACAAAGCCGGGATAATCAAATGGTTCGAGCACGACTGACTTGCCAATGATGTCGTTCGATGAGGAGAGCTTCGAGGGAGGTGATTCCTTAAAGATGAGCCTGAAAGTGGCTTGAACTGAGGCGTCAGTTCCAGGTTTAGGAAGTTGTTTCATTGCGATTGATTGGTTTGCGTTTGTCAAGACAAAGGTTGATTTTTCGCGCTGTTGGGTGAAAGTGACCAGATAATCGTTGTAAGAGGAAGGGATTGGAGTTATCCAGTCTGAGGGGGAGTTAGCAGATCCGGTTTTGATGTCCCAGTCACCAGTTGTATGAGCAGAAAGCAGATACGGGCCATAGAGAATTGCCTGAATTGAAGCATACTCGGGCCGGTCATCTGTATGAAAAATAAAAACTCAGTTAGTCCTAGGCTTTGAAATCAATTTGAAAACGTGTCGTTCAAAACCAGAGGAGCCAATAAAGCTATACCTTTAATAGGCTCTGTTCTTAGACTTAAGGGTAGCTGAAGGGTTACCACATCACCAGGGCTCCAGGTTCTAGTGATTGGTAGAAAAGTACCTGCATCAACAGATGGAAAACATAGACATCATTTATGCAGTTCGGGAACAAGACAAAACTCAAATGTTCAAATGTTTGTATCTCAACCTGGAGATGTTAGAGGTATATCTTGACCATTTAACTTGGCCTTTGCTCCATTGGAATGTGTCCAACTCGGAATCCGCAAGTTTAAGGTGGATGGTTTGACTGTTCCCACCGGAGAAACAGTCAACGTCACACGAAGGTAAGGATCCCACGAGTTAACAGGATCAACTTTCTGATCCAGCTTCAGTTTTCCTAGTTCCCAGCTGAGTGAGCTTGCTATATACTGGATAATGTAGAGACCGGGATTTTCTCCTCCCTCTTCAAAATATATGGAATCTCCTAGCTTTGAAAACGACTCAGTTCCTAAAAAATATTCAATGAGCAAGAAAGAACTTAACAATAGAGTTTTAATCAATGCAGCATAACTCGTTACATGAGAATCCCCGATTAAGAAACTGGTGGGAATGAAATTTCCCACGAGGATAATAATATAAGAAAGGAGAACAATCTCGTACCTGTACCGTAGCAGCACCAAAAAGTATCAAAGGGCGTACCCCATCCATGATAGCTTACGGCCTTGGAAGCCCCACGGCCTAGTGGAAGCATGTAAATCATAATTCCAGGATCTGTTCCTCTTTGAATGCTCAGCACACCGTTGGTAAGTGCGCGCTCATAATAATCTGCGTAAACCACTTCTTTGGTCCACCTAAATAGATGGCGAGACACCTGCAAAATTGTATGCATTCATGATTTTGGTTAAAACATGACGTTAAATCTGTTAAATTAATAGGCTAATAAGGTGTCATTGTCCAAAGATTTTTGTCATCGGCTAGATAGATAGATATACGATCACCAAATTTAAAAAGAAATGAAAGAACGGAGATATATACCTTGAGCATGTTGTAAGTTGTACATGTTTCTTCATTCTCAGTGCCCAATTTGGTTGCCAACCTCTTTGGCTCTACCCTGCTCGCATCAGAACAGATAAAAGCAAAGCCACAAAAGGGGAAAAAATGATTTCATATAGGATCAAAACAAGTAAAACCTGACAGCAGAATGCAAATTATATTTGTAACTAACATGTGCCTAATAATAGTTACCAGAATTCACTGGCTGATGTTCCTCCGGTTGCGTAGCTGTGAGATGAGTTCACAATGTTCATGAAGAACGTTCCTATTTCCTGGCAATTTGAACAAATGTAAGATCTAAACACAAAGTTCATTTGGATCTTCTTCTTTCATCACAAATTTAAATAAAAATGAACTACCTTATAAAGTGGATCGCCGGTGACTTCATATCGCATTTGAGAACCAACAACAATTGGTATATGCGTATTGGCGTGAAAACCGGCAATGTCTTCAGCCTACAAGCATGAGAAGAGACTTTAGTAATGCAGAGTGGCTTCAATAAAGATCACAACTTCTGAAGTCATTCCTCTGTGGACTACAGATATCATTTTGTACTCGGTAATGAAAACTAAAATATTTGTAAAACGAAAGGGAAAACCAAAGCAAGAAAAATGAAAAAAATAGTTTACCTGGACTGCAAGCAAGCCTAGGAAGCACGGTTTGTCAAACAGGTGAGCCAACAACAGATGCTTTGGATTCGCCTGATGGCAGTAACCCCAAAGAAGAAGGGGAAAAAAAAAAAAGGGCAAAGTTATAACGATACTAATATTGTGCTGCCAGTGATCCATGAGCCAAAAAAGAAATATCTGAATTCCGTAATACATACAGTGAATTGGTATAACTTATAAAGAACATCGTTCATGCCACCGGTTTCTTCATTGAGCGACAGATAATGTCTTTCCACTGTGTTTTTGGTAATTACTTTCTGGACTCGGTTGTAGAAGTAGTCAACCATCCATGTCAACATTTTGAAAGCCTGATCATTACCCGCCAATGTATATTGATCCAATAAACCTGCTAGGATCTGTCAAAGTAGACAGGTCAAAACTCGTATTGTAATAAACACTTTCTAAGCCAAATACAGAATATTGCTAGAATCTAGGTTTGAGACCTTGTGAATGGTGTAATACGGAGCCCAGACGGGTTTGATTTCCTCAAAACGATCGAATTGTTCAGATGGAAAAGCGGAAAGATATCCCGTGCCCATTTTCTGCTGACAGACGGATAGAGATGACACTACGGCTGACATTTTCTCCTTGAGACTGTCGTTGTGAGTACTAGCCCACATTTGTGCTGTTGCACTCATGTAGTGCCCTTCAAGTTTAACGATACCAAGGTAACAAAAATTAAAACTAATCCAAAAGTTCTCAGAAACAGAACAGCTCCTAAAAACAGCTTAAAAAATATATATATATACGGAGAGCTCTATAGTAAGGTATTTGAGAACAAAGTTTAGAACCATCATATTATCTTAGAATCATATTAGATTGCAAAAAATGCTGATATAAAGGAATCTGATGAAAATTTGACATGTCAGATTACCAGACAGTATATAATTACGAATAGAAGAACATCTTACAAAAGACATTATTTAACATAAATAAATAACCATAATTACTGTGTAGCTATCAAAAAAAAAAAAAAAAAAACAGAAAAACAAAAACGTGAACATGTTGTCTTATGACAGACATTCTTAACATAAACAAAAAAGACATCATTACCTACAAAATGACCTCGAAGTTCGATATCTGGGGCCTCCCAACCTCCGTATGGCTTTCCCGGAGTCGGTAAACCGGCAGTTTTCCTGAAACTCCATACTAAATTATCCACATCCAACATCAGCAGAAACTCCAAATTGGTCTGCTGGGCCCGGCCATGCGGCGAGTTGGGATCCAACCTCACATCATGCAACGACACCTCCTTAAGAACATCCTCCGGGCCATCGAAACCGGTTGTGGAAGCTTTCATCTTCCGGTACATCATTGTCCATCCGAACTCGGCTTCTTCGCCCAAAAGCTTCCTCGGAAGCAGATTGGACCACGCCGAATCGTCGGTCGGCGTCAGGTGGTAGTGAGAGAACATCTCCTTCCTCCAAGTCTCGTTCTTGGACGTCAAGATCTCGTATCTCAGTGTGTGTGACGACAGCTGAGTGGGAGTGTTTGTACACTCCTTGCCCATCACAAACCCACATAGCTCAAACACCAAAAACACAACTGGAAACAAAGAAAACGCAGAATTCTTCATTTTATAAAGACAACCCAGATTGGAATTTGATCGGAAATCGGATAAATTCAGGACTGAGAATCAGGTCATTTGGTAATGGAAGACCGGAAGAATTCAATCAAGAAGAGAGGAAAATTGAAATCAGAGCGTGTGAATGAATAAGAATTACAGTACTTTTTTTAAGTTCAGTGAACTATGTTGAAGAGAAAGGAGCAGAGGAAAAGGCCAAGAATAGTGGAAGAAGTAGTAGAGTAGAAGGGCATGTGAACTGCTTATGCACACACACACATATATATATACACACACACGAGAAGATTTATCTCAAGACGATCTCGTGAAAGATAAGAACGGATTTCTAGTAAAGTGATACGGAGAAGGAGGAATATCGGAAGAAAGTAACAATAATTCCGAGAATAAATATAACTAAAAAAAATTATTGGGTAAAAACAGAGGGCAGGGGAAGGGATTGGAGACAGGAAAGAATCACGGACGATAGTTATACGACGTTTTTCTTTTCTTTTTGTTTTTTGTTTAATTTTATTTTTGAGTGGGGATAGGTTTGACCGAGTAGGATTTGGGAAATCGCAAATTTTTTAACACAAAATAAATAAATAAATAAATAAATAAAAATAACAAATAGACGTTAAAGAGAGAGAAGTTCGTGGTGGTTGTTGGCCGAAAGTAACGAGCACATTCTGTTACCATTTTATAGATTTTACTGCTCTTTATTATTTTTAAATTTTTATTTTATTTTTCCTTTGGGTGTTTGCAGAGTTTGATGATTTTTGTATCATGTCAGAGAAAGTACTAAAAATATGCTGCTCTTCTCCTCTGGCCCCGTGAAAATAATAATATAATAATAATCTCGAAATTGTTTTAATTAACTTTTTTTTTTAATCGGTTACGTGAGTCGTTTTTTTCGGTGGAAAGGTTCGCGGGCTTTTTCCCTTTTCCTGATTTTTTATTTTTATTTTTATTTTTTTTAATTTTCCAATCACGAGTCATTCCCTATCGTTGTCAAACAAAATTTGAGAAATGAGTCCCAAGAAAACAAGAAAAAGAAAAGAAAAGAAAAGAAAAACACCAATTCCATTTGAAACATTGGAGTTTTTCTTAGTAGAAATGATTCGACGGTTAAAAAAATATATTTAGTTAAAATGTAAATTAAAAAATTTAAAAAGCGTAAAAATCTAAAATATGTTCAAAAAAAATTATAATATAGATATTATTTTACTAAACTCGTGTTGTGAGTATTTAAATAAAGAATCATATTATTTTAAAATTGAAACAAGAAAATTATACACTTTTAAAATTTGAATTTTTTAAAAAATAACAAAGAGAAAAAATGAGATATAAATTTAAAATGAGCTAAGAAATAAATAATTTTGGGAAAAAAAAAAAAACTATAAAACACCAACTGGAGTTGGAGTTCGGCCTTTAATTTAACAAGACAAAAAAATTTTTTTTTCTTTTGTTTGGCTTAAGGAAGTTCCAAAACATTTGTATTTATTTAATAAAAAACATTTTTGTTTTGTTGCAACCTTTCGCTATCTCTATTTGGATGCTTGAACATATAGACTAACCAAATAACACGAATACTTTACTTAACATGAAGTGTATACGAATGGCCAACTTAACCTTTAATTCTTGGGAAATAGCCTACTCAAACTTGGATTTCCACTAAATTTAATAAATGGTGAGTGAAGATTACTAGGTCTTATCATAGACAAAATCAATTTAATAAAATTTTTTTAAAAGGTGATGTAATTATTTAGCGTAGACACATATTTATATATAAGAAGGGTGAGGCATAGGGGTGTTATTATTATAGAACTAAAATAATGACGGCTTATTCTAGAAAAGAAATAATAATGACTTGGGAAAACGACCAATATAAACCCCAAATTTAAAATGATTATCCAATAACTCTTTGAACTCTATACAAAAATATCAAATCGATTTTAATTAAAATATTTCTATTGAATTGACTGTTAACCTAACAATAATTGTTAAGAACCAGGAAGTTTTTCTTCCTGGTTCTCTCAATAATCATGGTTTAATTTCAAGAAATTTAAGTGAGAGATAAATGATATGCAGTGTGGCCAATTCACCAACATATTAGGTCATTAACATTGTTTATAGAACTTTAATGCATAAACTATTCATATAAGTAACTTTTAGAAGAATAATGTTTTATAAGGTTGGGGAATCAAATGCGGCTTCTGAAATATATATGTCCAAATCCAGTTTTATTGGGAGAAGCAACTGAATTTTTGTTTCACATTTAAATTGCTTGTTGGTTTTATTGAGTTGGAAAAGCAAATTTTGTTTTACTATGGAGGATGGACGATTTAGCCTTGATATTCACAAGCGGCTACTTTGATTTAGCATTTCATATAATTAAAGAAAGATTTTAATTGGTGGAAAAAAAAAGTTTAAATTAAAAATTACGAAGTAAAAGATATTTCTTTTGCCATGGCACTCTAAAAACTCACAAGAATATTATCGCAATCTCTCTCACCCGTAGAAGTTAATGTCACATCTTCTTTTGTCTCATATTGAAAAAAAGAAGCAAAAAATAAATAAAATCATGGGTAGTCATTTGCACCATTGGTGGATATAAATATGAGCAGACAGACATTGGGGTCACTGGGAGGGCTCTGAATAACATTGTTTTCAAAGTATCATCCTTTATACTTTTTTTTTTTTTTTTTTTTTTAAGTTCAATTTTTGCCTAGTTGTACATTGGCAAAGGTACACGACTACAATTATATAAAGAGTAATTTGTTAAAATAATCTCTAAACTCTTTCAAATATGATGATTTGATCTCCTTTTTTTTTTTTTTTTTTTACCGAGATAATCCTGAACTCTTATTTTTTGACCATTACAGTCCTTTCCGTCCAAAATCATTAAGTTTTTAATGGAATGAGACATGTGCAATACATGTGATCTAATTTATGAGGGTATTTTTGTAATTTAACAAAAATTAATTTAACAAAATAAACTAATCATAAAAAAACTAATTTTCTCTCTCCTCTCTCTCTATTTATGAAAACCCTATCATGTAGGGGAGGGGGTTGCAACGGAGAAGAAGGTGTGGGGGAGGGGGATCCAAAACCTAGATCGCGGCGATCGGGGAGGGGGGTGCAATCCTAGATTGCGGCGCCGGTTGGGGGGGCGCAAAACCCAAATCACATGGTGGGAGGGAGGGAGGGAGACGGCTTCTAGCTTCGGCTCCGACTCCGGCTTTAATTCTAGCGTTAGCGTCGGATTTGGGGGGGTGGGGGGTGGGAGAGGGAGGGAGGGAGGGACGAGAGAGATAGGTCTCTCTTTTTTTTTTTTTTTTTTATATATGAATAAGGGTGTTTTTGTTTTTTTAAATATATTTTTTTTTTCAAAAAGCACAAAATATGCTTTTCTTGTGATTGTTTCATGAGTTTTTTAACTGAACTAAATAGAAAGAACTGAAATGGTCAAAAAATAAAAACTCGGGGTTATATTGGATAAAAAAAAAAAATAGGAACTGAATCATCACCTTTAAAAGAGGTTAGGAATTATTAAAGCCAATTACTTTTATATAAAATAAATGTTTTTCCTTAAAAGAAAATTGACTCTACATTTGAACTTTTTTTTAATTGAAAAATAAGTGGAAGTCGAAAAAAAATTAGATATACCGATGTTTTAGATTTTTTTTTTTTGTTTGTTTTTTTTTTTTTTTTTTTTTTTAGATAGACTTTTTCAAGAAACAAAATTGGAAAGGACAAAAACATGAGAGTATTTAGTTTAAACGGAGGTTTCAAAAATAAGGATCCGTTTGTTGAATGAGTTTGAGTTAAAATTTTAAGTTTCAATAGTAATTTTTGTTAACTTTTCAGAAAAATAAAAAATTTTTTTAAGAAAGACAAAAAAATTTTTCAAAAAAAAGGATGTAATACATCACCGCAAGCTCATCAAATGTAATAATAATAACTATACATGTGATGTGATTTCAGATATATTGAGTTGACAAAAAAACATTATGTTTAAAACCCCGATAAGCCCACTCAACATTCGGACGTTGAACCATAAATCTAACCACATTGAACCCTTTATCGCCATGCCGACATACTTGGTAGAGTCCTTACCAACCACAAAAATCAACAGAGAGAGAGACATTGATATGATTAGTGTGCTGAGTTGGAATATCAATTTAAGATGACGGACAACTATACACTGAAAAAGGCAAGCGTGAGTAACTGCGGTGGTCGCATCAAATATCCTGGCTGTTATCTACCCCGCAAGCAGAGCATTCTCTTAAACACATCAAGCAAGTAATTAAAACCAGACTAAAGATCCGTTTGATAAATGAAGTTGAATTGAAAATTTTAAATTTTAATAATAATTTTTATAGACTTTTTAAAAAAGATAAAAAATTTTTCAGAAAAAAATAAAAATTAAGATGAAAATTTTAAGTTTGAACTCACAAACCACCTAAACTTTCTCTTTGTGCTAATTTATAAATATATATATATATATATGTTAATTTAGCCACTACTCGAAGAAATGGGACACAGTCATAAATCAAAGAGAATTTTTTTTTTTGTTTTTTTGTTTTTGCTTAGTAATTACTACTGGTTACTGAGCTGGCAAGCTTCACTTTGTGTTAAAAGCTCTCTCTGGTCTGTGGTGGGCCAACCCCAAAATTGTCATTTTCATAGGCGTTGAGGAACAAGTTGCCCAACAAAGTATATTGTAGCCATGTTTATTTCCAGGCATAAGAACCTGCCTCAATCTCTTCTTCTTCCGTGTCAGGACAACTGAAATACAGATCATTTCCAGAGTCTTACTGCTGTGTTTGTTTTCATGGAAAATTGAGTGCCAAAAAAAAAAAAAAGGTGAATGAAAGAAGAGAGATTTTCAGGAATACCTCTATAAGACTTCACCTATAGATTTCTATTACCGATGATTAAACTTAATCAACATGGTAAAAATCCGAATAAAAAATATTAAATTATGAAATTAATTAAAGACATTAAAAAGATATTGTTTTTGTCCCCCATTTTCCAGCTATTGTAAAAGGAACCAAATGGAATGTCAACAATACTTTTTAACTCGACCCCATACTTTTCTCAAGTCTGAAACATGTACCACCAATAAGCGAAAATATACACACATATATATATATATATATTTACGTGAAAGGTGTGGTGGACACAGAGAAATTGTGGGTTTGAGTACTTTAAAAGTGGATGCAGTTATTCAGTTGTAGTTGGAGAGTTAAGATGTTACATACCTGCAATTTCATCATAGAATTTATGTTGCTTGAAAAGAAATATCTATAACACTATCCACAATCAAGAGGTATTATTTTTACCAAATGATTAGTGTTGTGTACTGTCTGTGAGATTGGTTGAAGAATAATTGTCATTATAATTGATGAAAAATTAAGGACAAACTGTAATGTTTCCTAAATAGAGAAATAAATGATTACCTCCAAATGAAAATTTTTTTTTTTTTTTAAAGTGGTGAAATGGAATAGGCATGCTTCAATATCAATCGTTAAATAAGAAAGGGATTTGACAGTGTCCAACTGCAGTGGCCCCTCACCATTTTAGGAGATTCAATTGTCAAGAGGGGTTATGTTGCTTCGACTTTTTAGCACCATGGAACCACCCTATCTGAGGGCAACAATTCAAGTGCTATTAGACTAGTTTTGCATTTTTCTCTAATTGATACAATCTATTTTTTCGGTTTTACATTTTTTTTCAATTTTCTATCATTGAATGTTGAAAATTGATTAGGACAATTGATAGGAAGATTCTTTTTCATTGTCAGCTATCACTTTAAGAGAAATCGAACAAGTTTAAGCGGTTGAGAATATTTTAACCCTTTTCCGATGATTACAAAATACGAAAGTATGAAAACCTTTTATAAAAAAAAAAAAAAAAAGAAGGAAAAAAATAATACTTTAGCCTCTCTCTCTCTCTCTCTCTCTATTTATTTATTTCTTTTATTTAGTATTTTGTTTTTATTTTGACGAGCTAGGCATGTCCATAAAACCTTATCAAGTAACGATCAACCCAAATATGGCGTTGGTACAAAGTCTGAATGTCCCTCTCCTCAGCAAATTGCTCATGCAGCCGGCATCATGAAAATGGACGAATTTGCAAACGTCATTCTATTACAGTTAGAATTTGAGGACATAAGAGAAATAGAAACTTCTCAATAAACAGAGAGGCTCTCAAAAAAAAAAAAAAAATTTTTTTTTTGAAAGGTGAAACAAAAAAATTATGTTTTCTAGTACATGTAGTTTTCACTGCAAGTTACAACACACACTCAAAACATTTGTTGTTGTGCCTTTGGATAGGAATGGCTAGAACGACTACATCAGGTGAAAAAGAAGGGGATCTATCAATTTCAGGTAAATTTCATTGCAACCCCGTCACCAAGACTTTGCTTGCACCCTTTTAAGTACCTTACTAAAAAGAAAAGAAAAGAAAAAATATTTTCAAGAAAAATATTTTCTGAGTTTCGAACAGAAAAACTTCTATCTGCTGAGCTACATCCAGCGGGGTAAGACTTGCTCATATTAGCTTCTGCTAAACGACTTGGATCACTCCAGAAAATAATTCAACAAAAGCGCATGAAATATTGCATTTGTAACTAAAGTTTGGTTTTTGCTAAAAAAGGAAAAAAAAAAAAAAAAAAAAAAGGAAGTTACACAACAAATGCATGAGAGGTAATCTTGTTCGACCAGGTAAAGGATTCTGATTAGCTGGTCTCGGCAGACTTTGCTCAGCACCCGTGTTAAGTGTGAGGTAACTTGAAAGTAAACAATTCAGCACCAGGTTGTCATAGAGATATACATATATATGTGTGCGTGTGCGTGCGTGCAAATGCAACTGTAAAGTAACTTGAAAGTTAAAAATTGAGAAACCATGTTGTCATTGAGAAGATATACATGTACATATATACATACATATATATATGTGTGTGTGTGTGCGTGCGTGCAAATGCAACTGTGAAGTAACTTGAAAGTTAAAAATTGAGAAACCATGTTGTCATTGAGAAGATATACATGTACATATATACATACATATATATATGTGTGTGTGTGTGTGCGTGCGTGCAAGTGCAACCATGAAGTAACTTGAAAGTTAAAAATTGAGAAACCATGTTGTCATTGGGATTAAGCTGAGACATAATCCGAACGGCACAAGAACCGTTTGGATTTGTAATTTTCATCAACAAACCAAAAACAGAACCGCTGAAGCAAATCTAATAACATCCATTTTCTCATGCTCTCTAATAATGGTAAACAAAAGTTTAACTACAGACAAATCACGTCATCTCATATCCACACAATATCGTATCGTACAACCTTGATGATTCTGCGGCGACATCGGGACTTGGGCAGAAATTAAAACATCTATCTCCTCCTACGCTTCCTGCGTTTTTCATCTTTTTCACTTTCGCTTTTGTCAGAACTTGATGATTCTGATTCCGACTCTGAGCTAGCCATATCTGAATCCGATGATCCAGAACCACCAGATTCATCGTCTGATTCTGACCCCGACACCTGTTTTTTGTTGTTGCATGATTAGGCGTGGCATATTCTTCAAGTACTCGCGCAAATTCTCTGTGATGCCACCAAGCCCAATTGATGTGAAA
This sequence comes from Ficus microcarpa, assembly GCA_025413485.1. Classification (NCBI taxonomy): domain Eukaryota; kingdom Viridiplantae; phylum Streptophyta; class Magnoliopsida; order Rosales; family Moraceae; genus Ficus; species Ficus microcarpa. The sequence goes on from JAINRI010000164.1 coordinate 12,291, forward strand.
AAGTTGATAGCAAATCGGGTGTTCTTCGGATTGTCCTTTGGGAAAACAGATTCAAATGAATCCTGCATCGAGGGATCATTAAGCCGCTCATTTAACAAACGGAGGCCGAGATGCTCTGATAATTCCTGCGCCAAGAACAATAACAAAATTATTATTTTGCTCCAATCATTAAAACAAATTTTCACACAAGGCCAAGCTGAAAAACCAAACCAAAAGTAAAATAATGAAATTGTTTCACACACTACCTGAAAGAGAATCTTAATAAAGATTCGAGAAGAAGAAGTGGTATCCTCCTCCGTTAAGCGAATATAGGCCAAGACGTGCCAAGGCAGAGCATCTGTGCCAAGTAAATGGGCGAAAAACTTCGCAACATTACGTAGCTTATTTGTTTCAAGTCGGTGAATCATAGAATATTGCTGGACAAAGCATTTCTCAAAATTTTCCTGGTGTACTTTGTTGATCATGCAGAACCGCTGCCCCAAAAGACCGTAATATCTGAGGTAGGTTCTCTCTTGGCTGCAACATTCCAAAAGCATGATGCACAATTCCATCTGCAAACACACGCATCAGAACTTGAAGTATTTACATATAGAAGTGCTCGTGGCTAAAGCACGATGCTAAAGCACGATGCAACTTAAGTAACAAGAAAATTTTATTACACGGTTGAAAAAAAAGTGAATTACAAAGTTTCAAGTAACCCATTAAAATCCTATGAATGAAAAGGAAATGAAGAGAAAATACAATGAAAAGTATTGTTAGGCAGCATAGATCTGGATTGTAAAGTTATTTATTAAAATTTTCAAATTTGGGCTGGTATATTAAGAATCAGCAATTTGCATTTTCTGTAGACAGAAAACTTAAGTTCTCACCCAGCATGTTGAAAATCTATACTCCATTGCAAAAGGAAAATTAAAGAAGTCGTGAACAGCAGATTTACAACTTACCTCTTGTCCTGGCTCTAGTTTAATCTTGAGGAGCTTATGACCGGCCTCCTCAAAGTCTACGCTGGACATAATTGTCAAATATATTGTTCTTCGAAGATTTACAAGGTTTGTCTCTGTCTCGTCTTGTATTTTCATGGCCTCCTCGTCTTCCTCTTCCTCTTCCTCAGACTCATCGTCGTCATCGTCATCGTCATCGTCGTCATCCTCACCATCAGAACCTTCTTCATCGTCAGACTCCTCTCCAAGTATGTTTTTCTTCAATTCTTCATAACGTTTTTCATTCTCAAGGTAATTCAGGTCAGGTTTGAATAGATCTGAACACGAATAGTAAAGGGTTAAAAGTCCATAATCATGTATACTGTAAGTAGGTCAATCACGAAGCACTAACAAGTTCACATTGTAAAGACATACCAAGTGTGATTTCTGGATCTATCTCCTCTTGAAGAGAAATCTCATGCGTCAACTGATCCTCTTGCTCTACAAGGTCCAATTCTGGACGAACAGCTGGGTAGCCCTGTAAATGCATACATCACAAAACACATTTCGTCCTAGATAGCCTTTTTGCTAGATACTCTGAAATTAAAAGAGAGCATTATTAATTCATCTTTACCTGAAACTTTGCTTTCCTAATTGCAAACAAGCCTTCAATCATAAATTGAACCCTTTTATCTATTTCTCCTTCATGAAGAATTCCACGGAAGCGCTCAAAAATTCCTGTAAGCATAACAAATCCAATGAGTTATATCTAAATGGGAAAAACAAAAAAAACAAAAAAAGATGATTTTCTAGCATACGTTTATAGTACTACGAATCATAAATTAGAAAAACAGAAAACAGAGAAAACCACACAGCATAGCAAATAATTCCAAGCAAACATACCATGCAATCCTTTAGGTGAAAGGTCCTGTAGTATAGATCCGCATTCAGTCACAAAGCCCACGGCAACTTCAACACTGTCATCGGTAGGGTTCTCCAGAAGCACAGTGAGCAACTCTAAAGCAATAATCTCATGGGCCACTTGCTGGTTTACCAAATGTGCTATGAATTTAACAGCAGCTAGTAATTGTGGCTGTTGAAAGAAACAAAATCCATATTAAAAATTAGAGCACAATACAAGCCTATATCAAAACATGTTAATAATTGAAAGTAAGCTGTTAAAATATCAAAAAGGGGAAAAAATGCACCTTGTCATTGCGCTTATATGCTCTTTTGAGCTGCAAAACAATCCTCCTCAATAGAAGCTCACCGACCTCCGGAAACTTGGTGTTGACAACAGCAACCAGAGCAGCAAAGACATCAGTAAATCCAGGAGATGCCATTTGT
>JAINRI010000165.1:0-50692 GCA_025413485.1 Ficus microcarpa
AATTTTTTATTTTTTATTTTTAACATATTCTTAATTGACAAACAACCTTAGTGGTTCTTTTAATTGATAACTTACCATATCTAAGTTCTTGACTCTAGTTGCATTTTTTTTTTTTTTGCATTTTTCTTTCAAAGAATGGCTTATAATGTTGTCATCGCTGTTATAATTGTAACTTAAACAACTACTGTTTTTGTTTATTGAGTTTTGGTTATTTGTTGAAATGTTATTCTTCCAAATCATACAATTTTTTGAGCGGAAACACTTGCCCTTTTCACCGTGTAGTGGGGAACATGCCACCTCAACCAATAAACAAAATTTGATAAACAAGATTAGTGGTTGTTTTTGTATTACGTATTTAAACTTTTTACGATCTATACGCACTTAGTTTTTACAAAAAGTTTAAATATGGTAACTTGAATTTTTCAATGTAACAACATTCATGCTCACTAGTTGCTTTTGTTTGTGGATTAATTGCTATATATTTATCAGTACTCTTTAATTACTGTTGCAAATTTTGTCATTAACTGCCTCTAATGCTTTTATTATTTTTCAAATTGACTTATGGAATCATGGGCTGCAAAGAGGAGGTAGAGGCATTTAGCAAGTCTCTTAAATCAATGATGGGGATAGACAGGTATGGTTTTTCTTTCTCGATTAAATATCTTTGTTCTAGATTGCATGATAGGCCTTACAATAGTAGTCAACTAGTGCGGACTTCATTTCCTGATCTAAATGATGTTTTTCTACTAACTAAGAAAGCATCTATATATATATATATTTATATATATTTTTTTTCCTTCACTAAATTGAAGCTCTTGACCCCATTTGCATTTTTTCTTTCCTTCTTTCTTTTAAAGACTGGCTTATACTATGCTCATCACAATTGTTATTTCTACTTCTACAACTACTGCTTTTGTTCACTAAGTTTTAATTATTGATTGAAATGTCATTGTCCGAAACATACAATTTTTTGAGTAGAAACACTTTGTCTTTTACTGTTTAGTGAGGAAGATGCCACATCAACCAATAAACAAAACTTGACAAGGAAGCTTAGTGGTTGTTTTTTACTCAAATTAACTATAAGATATTTTTAATTGATAACTTACTGTATTGAAGATCTTGACTGAGTTGCATTTTTTTCCCTTTTTTTTCTTTCAAAGAATGGCTTGTAATGTCATCATCACTATTATAATTGCAGCATATACAACTACTGCTTTTGTTTACTAAATTTTGGTTGTTGGTTGAAATGATGTTTTCCGAACCATACAGTTTTTTGAGTGGAGACACTTGCCCTTTTCATTGTGTGGTGAGGAAGATATGTATCAACTAATCAGCAAAATTTGATAAGCAAATTTAGTGGTTGTTTTTAGACTACATATTAACTATAAGACTTTTTCATTGATAACTTTTTACTTGACTTTTGTTTTTACTAAAAAGTTTCATATTGTAACTATAACATTTTCAACGTAACAACATTCTTGCTCATTACTTTTATTTGTTTTGCTGATAATAGCTCCTAATTTATGATTTTGGTTTTCATTACTGTTGAAGATGTTGTCATTTATTGCCTCTAATGGTTTTATTATTTTTCAAATTGACTTATGGAATCATGGGCTGCGGTGAGGGGGCAAAGGCATTTAGCTAGTTTCTCACACAATGATGGTGATAGACAGGTATAGTATTTCTTTCACTATTAAATATCTTAGTTCTAGTTGCATGATATATCTGATCCCAGTAGTCAACAAATGCCTTTTGTGTGCAAAGTTCGTTTCCTGATTGAAATGATCTTTTTCTCTTGACTAAGAAAGCATGTCTGGTTTTTCTAAATAAATTGACGCTCCTATACTATGTCGTCACAGTTATTATTGCTACTTCTAAAACTTTTGGTTTTGTTCACTAAGTTTTGATTATTAGTTATAATGATATTTTCCAAACCATACAGTTTTTTGAGTGGAGACACTTGCCCTTTTCACTGTACAGTGAGGAAGATGTCACATCAATCACTAAACAAACTTAGTGCTTGTTTTAAAATATGTAATCAGTATAATATGTTTTGTTAAACTTGCTACTTGACTCTGCACTTTTGTTTGCCAAAAAAAAAAAAAAAGTTTAGAATTGCAACTTGAACATTTTTAAGGCAACTATATTCGTGTTCATCACTTCTTTTTGATTTACTAAGAATTAAACTTTTTTTTTTCCCCAATTAGTGTTGCTAATTTTGTTATCCACCAACTCTCATACTTTTACTATTGTTCAATTTGACTGGCGGAATTATGGGCTACTGAGAGGCATATGGCGAGCATTATATTTAATGAAAGGTTGCTACGGGGAGGCAAATATCAGGGAACATGTTTTAATAAAGATGACAGGTATGTTTTTCTTTGTCATTAATTATCTTCATTTAGGTTGCATGATTGGTATATTAGATGTCAGCTAATTTTCATATTCCTTCATGTAAAAGTGTATACTGGTAATTAGTTGAGAGAAACTCCTGTCAAACTATATAGAGAGAAACCATATATATGTAGCATGTGTCAATTGATTAGTTGAAACTTTCAAGGTTTGTTTCCCATCTTAATTGGGATGAGATTTCCATTCTTCAATAAAACTGATTTAATCAAATTTTTATTAACCTTTTTTTTTTCGTGGAAAATTTAGCTGGTTGTCACTCAAATAGTGCCTCAAGTTGCAAGACCAAGAGAACTTCGGTGCCTTAGCCTATAAACTATACATTGGTAAACACCTTCAAAACATACTTCGTTTCTCCATTATATATATATATATTTTTTACTCTAGTACCTCAGTTGTGCATAATCCTATCTAGTTTCTGGTTTCAGCATAGTCTTAAGGACCTTTTTGAATTAAAATGTTTATAGGTCTTTTTGAGCATAGTCAACGCTAGTATATCATTTATACTTCTGTTACAACTAGATCAGAGGCATTAAGATCATGTATCATTCACAAATGTTCTTCGCAATTGTATTCTTAGATTTAAGCTGAATTCTAAACACTATGTTTGTTTGTTTGATTTTCCTAAAGCAATGGTAGTGAGAAGTTTATCTTAAACTCTTTTCCAAAATAAGCCAAGACAACATAAATGATTTAAGCGGGATCAATTTTCTTCTTTTCTTCTTATGTAGTTATATAGGATAGTTCTCCTTTTACTAATAGCTTGTGCTGCTATTTTAATGGTTTTTCTTTTGGATATTCTTCTCAAATCAGCTTATTGTTCAACTGGCGACGAAGGTTGTGCCCTTCGGGTTAATGCTTTGGCGTAAGGACCTTGATGTCACGAATCTTGAAAGGGTATGAACTCTTCCCACTCTTGTTCTTGTTCCATATTGATGAAACCTATTAAACTAAACTCTCTACAACAGCGTTCCTAGACTTTAAAAGAATTACATCTTTTGTTATACTTTGCAGGAGCTTCATTTGCACGAAAAGTAGCCGGCACCAATAGCACAAGGCTTTGATACAACAGTCTCTCTTTACAGCCATACGCTCTTCACCTTCCATTCTGATTTTTTTATTATTTTTATTTTTAAATTTAATTTAATTTAATTTAATATTTAATTTTTTAATTAGTTTATTTTTATTTTATTTTTATTTTAGGAGTGTCATGACTTTTTTTTTTTGCCCCCTCTTATATAGTTGGAATTTGGATTAGGAAAGCACTCTATTGATGGTTGTTCAACAACGATCCAAGCAGCCACAGCAAAAAGGGACCTTTTCTAACTACTTTCATATATATATATATATATATGTATAAATGTATATATATTTATAATATTATTTGTTAGGTTTATGTACTTACACACATGCGCATACAAGCATACAAACATGCATACATATGGGCTTGCGTACATACATGCATACATTCACGCATGCATGCAGACGTACAAATATGTAAATACACATATTAGTAGAACTTTACGTGCGTGATTTGAATCCTTTTTTGTAATTCGTGTTGTTATTTGATTTTTGTCAAATTATTTAACAGGGCAGTTGCATGTCAGGCGAGGTTGCTACCATATGAAAGGCCACTCCCGTCGCTTGGCTTATTTGGTCTATTTGGCTTAATGGTATTTGTTTTCAATCTTTTTTTTTTTTTTTTTTTTTTTTGATACTTTTGGTCTTTTACATTGGGCTAAAAGCTCAGTTTGAAAGTGTTACTGATCCTTTATATTGTTTGTCAGGAGAACGAGGTGCAATGACAAGTGGCTTATTCAGTCTATTTGGCCAAGGAAGATGCAAGTGTTTTGAGTTTGTTGGATCCGAAATCAATGGTTTTTGTTTTCAATCTCTCTCTCTCTCTCTCTTTTTTTTGTTTTTTTGTTTTTTTTTGTTTTTACTTTGGTCCTTTACCTTGGGCTATTAAGTATTGTTTTGTATACCAGTCACTTTTTGTCTACCTGTTAAGAAAAATTAATTCATTACATCTCTTTAGTTTCAAGCAGTTTGCTATTGGAAACACGCAGGTTGACAACATAATAGGAAACTTCTCCAACAGTTCTCCAAAGATTCCAATGTACGTAACTTTATTATTATTATTATTATTTTTTTGGTCTTTTCATATCATAGGGAGATAGATCTTTAGAGCAAGAGATAACTAGTTATAAGGCCATCCAATGATAATCTACTGATGGCTAGCTAACCGAGTGATTAATCATTCCATTTTATTTTTTAAGAAACTTTATTATGACCAGAATTCAAATGTCATAGATGGTTGTAAAAATAGAAGTTCCTATGTGACATAATTTTCACTTTAAATCCTAACACTAGCTGTGTTTTCGTCTGTAGCGCCTATGGGATTGCTTAGAAGGATTGAAGAGAAATTGATTGGGGAGCTCTTCACTTGCAGTTGGTTGCATTGACATTCCTTGTTCTCTTTTCTTCTCACATCTTTTTTAGATATGTATATGTTGTCTTTAAGTGAGTTTGATGACTTTTATTGCTTGCATGGTGTGGTTCAGAGGATGGCCCAAAAGAAGACATGATTGTGATGCAAGAATTTGCTAACGTACCATACCGGTAACTGTTTTATCTACTTTATAAAACCTGCTTTGTGCAGTTATTGTGAAAAAAATTGAAATTCACTTAAGCTACACTTTTAACACGCTTTTAGCTAGGTCCCCCCTAAGAAGTTCTTGGAAGCACCACCGTCCCATTCTTATGGACAAGGCTGAAAATATATTTGAATATTTTCCAAGCTCAAAGGTACGTAACTCCTTCAACACCTAGCACTGAATCTTTTCCTAGTGGTTCTATATGCTCACCAAACTCACAATGTTTATATCTTTTTCAGAATCTTTCACATCATGTGAAACCAATGAAGTACTTGTTGCTAATTGCCATGAAAAGCTGCATCGTGAGTAGTTCTCTGTGCTTTCATACTTATTGTTCTTGTACTTCTTTATTTTTATTTTTTATTTTTATAAAACTACTACTAGAACCATCTACAATAAAATTTATAGACTTTAAAAGAATTACATCTTCGATTATACTTTTCAGGAGCTTCATTTGCCGGAAAAAGAGTTTGTACCAATGACACAAGGCTTTGATACATAATTAGATCTTAAGAAACGTATTTTCTGCACCTTCCCTTTTGTTTTGTTTTTTGGTTTTTGTTTTGTTTTTTTTTTTCCAACCTTTTTTCCTTTTCTTTGTTTGAGGTGTGTCATGACAAATTTTTATGGAGGAAGAAGCACTGGGTTGACGATTCTCCAACAATGATCCAAGAAGCTATGGAAAAAAGAGACCTTTTCTTATTACTTTCATATATATATATATATATATATTATATTGGTTATATACATACATACATGTGCATACAAGCATACATACATGCATACATATAGGATTGCATACATACATGTAAATACACACAATATAGTTCTTCATGTATGTGATTTTGATCATTTTTTCTAATTCACGTTGTTATTTGATTTTTGTCAAGTTATTGACAGGACAGCTGCGTATAGGCGAGGATGCTACCATACAAAAGGCCATTCCCATTTCTTGTTATAAAGCTCAAGATATTATATGTCTGACAGGTTGGTAATCTCTCTTTGTTTTAACAACTCATCTTAATTTTACTTGATGTTTCTCGTCTAGCTTCCATTTGTATACTAGGAATCAATGTTACTGAGATCTTATAGCTATGTTGCAAAAATATATTGGGTCTGAACAGACAATTGTTTTTTGGTCTGAATAGGGGCATAGGATGAGAAGAATCCTATAGACGTGATTCTGATTCTTCCAAGCTTTTTCCCTTGTTTGTGATAAAAACAAATGCTCGAGCATCAATACTTGCCACTGAAAACCCCATAGCCAAGAATATCTCTAGCAATTTTTGCATTGAAGCTTGTACACTCTATGTAATAAGTTCGACCTAGAAGTTGGTCTAGTACATTTTTTGTTTTGTGTCTCCCTTCTATCAAGTTTTGTTACATAAAGTTCAGATTGTTTAGTCTTATCTCTTGACTAATAAAAATTTATTCGAAATAGTTGAAGAGTGGGAAAATTTTTAAATTCATTGCTGACTTTATTAGTCTTAGGCCAAAGATGTGAATTGCTTTCTTTCTTTTGAGTTAGCATTGTGGCTCTCTCTCTGTGTTTTTTTTTTTTTTTTTTTGGCAATTTATACAGTAATTTAGGGATGTTTTTATTCGTAGCACATACGGGTTTGCTTTCAAAGGATCAAAGAGAAATTACTCTTGGACTTATTCACCACAAAGACTCTTGAGTTGAAAGATCCTTTTCTTCTTTTCACTACACATTTTTTTTAACTGAAATTATTAGTAGTCTTTGACCGAGTTTGATGGCTTTTATTGCTTGTAGGTTTATGGATGATTCAGAGGATTGGCCTTGGAAGAAGAAGCAATCGTAATGCAGAACTATGCTCACATTCCTTATAGGTGACTATTTTGTCTCTCTAGATTGAAAAATCAGCTTTGTGCTGATGTTACCGTGAAAGAAAAAGGGAAAGAAATTCACTTGAAGTTGCATTTTCACTTGTGCATGCCGGCAGGTCCCCCATGAGAACTTGGTAGAATCACCATCCCAAGCTTATGTGCAGCCGTACAAATTTCAAATCATTCACTTATCAGTATCCATGCATGAAGGTATGTAACTCGCTCCCCACATTTCACTTCATCTTTTCCAATGCCAAACTTATTAGTTGTAGCAGTAGTGAAGTAGCAATAGATAGTACTTTAGTAGTAGATCAGTTGTAGTAGCATTAGTAGAATTAGTAGTACTTGTTAGTAGAAGCAATAGTAATAGAAGTAGGAGTTAGTTTCAGTAGCAATAATTGCAGTTATAGGAGTAGTTGTAGGACTAGGTAGTAAATGTAGCGTAGAAATAGAAGTAGCGTATCCGTCATGGTAGCAGTAGCAATAGCAATAGCATTACCATAGTAGTAACAGTAGCCTTTGCGGCAGTTTCAGTAGCAATAATTGCAGTTATAGGAGTAGTTGTAGCACTAGGTAGTAAATGTAGCGTAGAAATAGAAGTAGCACATTCGTCATGGTAGCAGTAGCAATAGCAATAGCATTACCAGAGTAGTAACAGTAGCCTTTGCAGTAGTAGTTGTAATATTAGGATTTGCTGTAGTAGTGGTAGTTAGAAAAAGTAGCATAAAAATAGCAAAAACATTAGTGGAGTAGTAGTAGTAGTTAAATGATGCCAAAACTTACCGACCCTTAAAAGGATTCTGTAAGTTAGTAATGGTGACTCTACCACTTAATGGTGGTGTCGGTAAACTTTATATGGTCAAAGTCAGAGGACTTTGAAAGAGTTTTCATCGCCAACACTCTGAAGCATTGGGAAACATGATGCCAAAAGCATTAGCCTAGTATTATAGCAGTAGTTAAATGATGCCAAAACTTACCGACACCTAAATGGTGTATGTAAGTTACTTAATTGGTGACTCTACCGCATAAAGGTAGTGTCGGTAAACATTATTTGTTCAAAGTTTTGGCATTATTATTCCCAATCGTTTGAAGCTTTGGGAAACATGATGCCAAAAGCATTAGTGTTGTAGCATAGCAATAGCATAGTAGTAGCAGTAGTTAAGTGATGCCAAAACTTACCGACACCTAAATGGATTCTGTAAGTTAGTAAATGGCAACTGTACCACTTAATGGTAGTGTCCGTAAAAATTATTTGGTCAAGTTAGAGGACTTTGACTAGAATTTTCCTTGCCAACGCTCTGAAGCATTGGGAAACATGATGCCAAGAGCGTTAGCGTAGTAGCATAGTAGTAGCAGTAGTTAATTGATGCCAAACTTACCGTCCCCTAAATGGATTCTGTAAGTTATTAAATGGCAACTACCATTTAACAGTAGCATCGGTGAACTATATTTGGTCAAAGTCAAAGGACTTTGACTAGATTTTTCATTCCCAATGCTTTGAAGCTTTGGGAAGCATGATGTCAAAAGCATTATCGTTGTAGCATAGCAGTAGCGTAGTAGTAGCAGTAATTAAATGATGCCAAAAGGTAGGTGTTAGTTAGTTAATAACCAACACAATCACTTAATGGTAGCATCTGTAACAAATATCTGGTCACAAAGGACATTGACTAGCTTTTTTCGTTCCCGATGCTCTGTAGCATTGGGAAACATGTGGCGGGTTTCCCCGGGTTTCCCACCACATTTTCAGTTTGCGCCTTTGATCAGGCAACTTCAGCATCAGGAAGTTTATTGTTGATTGGAAGCTGATTGGAAGCCAAATGTATAAATGGCCTTTTTATCTTTATTTATTTATTTATTTATTTTTTTGAAGGCAAATTCAATGTTGGTTTGTAGGGATCAACAGCTATATAATTGTTTTCTTAATAGTGTTTTGAACTCTTAATTGCAAGTTATTTATTTATTTTTGTAAAGACCGACTTATACCACTGTTAGTACTACTATGCAACTTGTATAACTTGTGCTATGAGATACTTGTATATGTAGCTTACGACTGACTCTATGCACAAAGTTTTATAGTGTGATATTCATGCTTTGACGCAACAGTATTCACGTTCATGCTTTTTTTTTTTAAATAATTTCTTGATTATAGTTATTAGTTGATCTCTTTTTAATTTTAAATTATTGTTTTATTGTTACAAAGTTTGTCATTTACCGTCTCTAATTGTTTTCGCACGGTTTCGAATGACTTGTGGAATAATAAAAGACAACATTTTACATAAGTAAACATATTGCTTTTTTTTTTTTTTAATGTATATAGAAATGTGAGATACAATATTATATTTATTTTTCCGTACCAAATCCAATTGGAGCAATACTACTACTCGTAATTTTAGTTTCGTATGACAACCAACTATTAAAAAATATATATATCAAAAGAAATATATATATTTACGTTTAAATGCAAGACTTTGTTTTAGAAACTAACCGGTGGAATTCCCTTTAATGGTTGAAAACCCAGTTTCTCAAGAAATAACATTATTTTTAAGGGTATATTTAGTTTGACGGTTGGAGTTAAAATTTTTAAATTGGAGTTAATTGACTTTTCATAAAAAGATAAAAATTGAGATAAAAAATTCGAGTTAGAATTTAAATTACCAAACAAAGGCTAAATGTTCTACCCAAAAAAAAAAAAAAAAGATAATTTTTAAAATGGGATTTGTAACTAAATGACCTTTTTTTTTTTTTTTTAATAAGTTTCATAATAAATGACTCAAATTTTAAAAAATGAGTTAAAAGACCTAAGTTTTAAAAAATTAGTTAAAATGCCTTAATCACTGATTAATCATAGTCAATCACCGATTGATCATAACCAAAATAAATAATTTTTTGGTCAGTGATTAACTATATTAAATATTAAATGACATTTTTTTAAATAGTTAATTAATTTTCTTAAATGATCAATTAATGATTAATGATTGATTATAGAACATAGTTAATTCGCTCAATCAGTTATTAACTTACAGTCAATCAGAATGACCATAAAGTTAGTCACCATATTTCATAGTCATTCATAAATTGATCAGGAGTCAATCACTAGAATCATTAAATTTTGTAGTCAGTTACTGATTGGCCATTACTAAATCAGTATCCTTTTAACATCCTTATCATCTACTAATCACACATGATATTAACAATGAAAAGAAAATACAATGAAGTTTGTCCAAATAAACAAACCCACTTCAAAAATGAAAGAAAATACATGGGACCTATTCAAACAAACCCGGTAATTCATAAAAACCCTTTGTCGGAAAGAACCTGACAGAAAAAAAGTTTGACAATGGAAAAAGAAAAAGGTGCATGACCCATAATAAACATAACACATTAAAAACCCAAAGGAAACTTATAAAAATGAATATACCATTCATAGAGCGATAACGCAAAGGAAGATGAATAAATTCCGAAGCCAAAAATTACCTTTAAAATTAATGATGTTGAGTCGAATAATTTACTAATTTATTTGCAAATAACTTCATGAAAATTTCGAGAAATCCTAACAATTAAATCACTCCACTATTATAAAGAATGAAGATATCTATTATAAGTTTCCAAAGAACTTTTGTCCGCAACCACAAGGATTTAATTACTGAGTTATGTGCCATATGTAGTTTGGTTCTCGAACAAAAAGATCCACCAACAACCTTTTGTGAATTTCTAAATTTTTCTACTCGTTTTGTCATTCTTTATTTCAAGCCTTGTCCTATTGAAGAACATTATTCACATGTATCAACTATTAAGTTAAATTAAAATTTCAATAACAAATCATCATTTTACATGGGTTTTTTCTTTTTTTATTTTTTAAAGGACGGAACCTTGAATGAAAACTGGCACAAAAAAAAAGTGGTTTAAATTTTAGCTGTAGGAGCATTTTTAGAAAAATAAACGAAAAATATTGTAACAAAAAAAATAATATGGCTTTAAATTTGATTGAAGGTAATTTAAGAACTAATGTGATGAAAATAAAGGATGACAATAAACTCCCATTTTAAGTAAATATCGGGCAAGTCACTCGCAAGTATATTTCATTGATGCAAAAATTATTATAATATTAATGTGTATTCATGATTTTTTATTTTTAGTTTTTAATTCATTGAATTGTGATAGAGAATTTGAATTTGAGACCTCAAGATTAGAAACAAATGCATGAGATTACCATTTTCTTATACTTGCAATCATGCATGTAGGATTTTTATAACTCATTTTCATGTATTTTGATATATATTTTTTTAAGATTATCTCACATATATATATATTGCTAAATAAAGGATCTGGTGGTGGCCTGTCATTTCCCATTTCGGTATATTGTGTAGGCAAGGTTTACAATTCCCTTGAGTTGGTAAGGGATTCAAACCTCTGATCTCTCGATTGGTGAGATCCTTAAGGTTGACATTTTAAAATATATATATATATTAGAGCCAAAATGCACTATCTTCTACCATGTGTCACCCCATTATTTTTTTACTTATCTTTTATGCTTTTATGCTTTTTTTTTTCCTTTCTTTTTTTCTCATTTATTTCCTTTTATGCTTTTATCTTTTATTTGTTTCTTTTCTATTTTTCGTCTCTCATCACATATATTAACATGTGTGAAGGATATATATGTATGAATCAGTTGTTTTTCTTTTTACTTATCTTTTATGAATTTATTATTTTTTCTTCTTTTATCTCTCTTTTTTTTTAAATTTCTTTTATCTTTTTTTTGCATCAGTTGTTTTTCTTTGCACTTCTCTTTTATGAATTTATTATTTTTTCTTCTTTTATCTCTCTTTTTTTTTTTTAAATTTCTTTTATCTTTTTCGCTTCTCATTACATATATATACACATATACATAATCCTCTATCTATCTATTCAATAATAAATTTATGTCTATCATCAATAATTAAAGTGAGAATATATTTTTTTTAGATTTTTTTCTTTGAAGTTTTGTAATTATGTTTCGATGTGATTTTTTAATCTAGTTAAAAATACTTTTATCTTTCTTTTTCTTCTTATGTCGTTATGTGCTGTTATTATTATTATTTCCATCTTAATTTATGGAGTTTTTTTTAGTTTCTTTATGATTTTTTAATTTGATTAAAAAAAGGTTTCGATAAAATTTTTTGAGTTTCGAAATGAAGTTTTGGTTTATTTTTTATTTTATTTTTAAAGTTACATATGACATTTTGGTTTTTTTTTTTTTCTATTTCTTTTTATTGATTAATCGTTCTGTACCTTTTCTTTTCTTTTCTTTTTTTATTTTCTTATTAAATTCTTATATTTATAATTAATTTGGTTAAAAAGGATTTTGTCTAAATTTTTTTGAAATGTCGTTGGGAAGTTTCAGTTTTTGTTTTTTAAGTTTTATTTGAAGTTTCAGTTTTTTCTTTCTTTTCCTTATTTTATTGTCGTTGGGAATGTTAAGTTCGCAGAGTTAGGAAAATAAGGAATGAAAAAAGAAAGAATGAGCAAATTCAATCCTCAAAATTTGAGGCTCAAATTGTTATCACGCCAAGGGGCTAATTGAGGAGTGTGACATGAACTTTAATATTAACTTTCTAAGTACTAACTTACGTATTATATTTTTGTTAGTAGATGTAACTAATTGGTATGACAATATTTTAAATACTTACTAATAAAAAGTGACAACTCCTGTGACACATTAGTTGGTACTTAAAAAGTTAGAATTAAAATTGATATCCTTAGTATTTTTTATGACCAATTAGTTAGGGGTTTCTGGTACTTTTTTTTCATTTGTTTTTTATTATTATTGATGTCATTGCTGCTGTTGTTATTATTATTATTTTTCCTGCTAGAGATCCTAAATTATGGATTGTTTGGATACATATGTATCCAAACGGAATTTTACAACCAAACTCCAAAACTATGAAATCTACATCATATTTTCTTTCTCTTCCAATAAAAAAAAAAAACCCTTAAAATTTTAAAATCTGTAGTTTTCTAATTTCAAGTCGAAATGAGATGATTTACCAAAAAAAAAAAAAAACGCATAGAATGACGAGAGTAATGAAATAATATTCATATTGCAAATTTTTTCCGAATCTATTTAAAATTTTTACATTTTTTTTCTATATTATAAATTCATTAGCAATGTACATTTCAATCAAAAAAATATTTCAGTTACTACCTATAAAACTCCAACTACAATCATTGTTCCAAATAGGTCCTTATTATCTTGTCATAAGGGGGAAAAAAAAAAGAAGTTATCATGCGTGGTATGCTTTTTCTTTCATTTAAATAAACTACAAAATTACTATTATAACATTACAAAATCTTACCTAATATTATAGGTCACCACCGAAATCTTTCATTCAAATAAATTTTTTTGAAATGTCGTTGAGAAGTTTCAATTTTTATTTTTTAAGTTTTATTTGAAGTTTCAATTTTTTCTTTCTTTTCCTTATTTTATTGTTTTGTGCCTTTTCTTTTCTTTTCTTTTCTTTTGTATTTTCTATTTAAATTCTTATATCTTTTAGCAATATATTATCGCGTATGTTAAATTAGTATAGATATATATATATATATATATATAAAGGAATGTTAACTTTGTGGAGTCAGGAAAATAAGGAATGAAAAAAGAAAGAATGAGAAAAATCAATCCTCAAAATTTGAGGCTCAAATTGTTATCAAGCCAAGGGGCTAATTGAGGAGTGTCACATGAACTTTAATATTAACTTTTTAAGTACTAACTTATGTATTATATTTTTGTTAGTAGATGTAACTAATTGGTATGACAATATTTTAAACACTTATCAATAAAAAGTGACAACTCCTGTGACACATTAGTTGGTACTTAAAAAGTTAGGATTAAAATTGATATCCTTAATATTTTTCGTGACTAATTAATTAGGGGTTTTTGGTATTTTTATATTCATTTGTTTATTATTATTATTGATGTCATTGCTGCTGTTGTTATTATTATTATTTTTCCTGCTAGAGATCCTAAATTATGGATTGTTATATGTATCCAAACGGAATTTTACAACCAAACTCCAAAACTATGAAATCTACATCTTATTTTCTCTCTCCCAATAAAAAAAAAACCTTAAATTTTTAAAATCTGTAATTTTCTAATTTTAAGTTGAAATAAGATGATTTATCAAAAAAAAAAAAAACGCACAGACTGACGAGAGTAATGAAATAATATTCATATTGCAAATCTTTTTCCGAATCTATTTAAGATTTTTACATTTTTTTTTCTATATTATAAATTCATTTACAATGTACATTTCAATTAAAAAGATATTTCAGTTACTACCTATAAAACTCCAACTACAATCATTGTTCCAAATAGGTCCTTATTATCTTGTCATTAGGGGGAAAAAAAAAAAAAGAAGTTATCATGCATGGTATGCTTTTTCTTTCATTTAAATAAACTACAAAATTACTATTATAACCTTACAAAATCTTACCTAATATTATAGGTCACCACCAAAATCTTTCATTTAAATAAATTTTTTTGAAATGTTATTGAAAAGTTTCAGTTTTTGTTTTTTAAGTTTTATTTGAAGTTTCGATTTTTTTTCTTTCTTTTCCTTATTTTATTGTTTTGTGCTTTTTCTTTTCTTTATTTTTTTTTGTATTTTCAATTTAAATTCTTATATCTTTTAGCAATATATTATCGCGCATGTTAAATTAGTATATATATATATAAAAAAAAAAAAAAAGGAATGTTAACTTTGTGGAATCAGGAAAATAAGGAATGAAAAAAGAAAGAATGAGAAAAATCAATCCTCAAAATTTGAGGCTCAAATTGTTATCAAGCCAAGGGGCTAATTGAGGAGTGTAACATGAACTGTAATATTAACTTTTTAAATACTAACTTACGTATTATATTTTTGTTAGTAGATGTAATTAATTGGTGTGACAATATTTTAAACACTTACCAATAAAAAGTGACAACTCCTGTGACACGTTATGTGACGCCTTCATCCTACGTAGGGCCGTCACCTTACTTTTACTTAACATACTTTACTTGGAAATTTAGGAATATATTTTTTTAAAAACATATTTACAAAAAGCTTTGTCCGTAGAAACTTATCTTACATACATACTGAAATAGAAAGTTTGTCAAAAGTCTTTAGTACCAATACAAAATATCATATAACATGACTTTGTCTTTGCAATATGTATATATACACAAAAAAAAAAACCTCTTAACTTATCAGAAAGTGCAGAATCTATGCGTAGTGGTATTCATACCGCCCTTCATCTGCCGCCTCATCGTCCACCCAATGCCCACCATTCAGGCTGCAGGTTTCTTACCTACAGTATGAAATATAACTTATGAGCTTTCGCCCAGTAAGCACAAACGTATCTCACAAAACATTATTTATTTAAAACATCTTGAAAACATAACATTCATCATATGCATGTGCGTGAACCATTTATGTTCATTTATGCATTCCTTTTTAACTTGACTTATTATCTTCCTTTAACATGTGGGCCCCTTGTGTACGTACCATAAGATATAGCGCGCCTCCATATAAAGTTAGGGGTTGCAAGGTCCCTAACAGTTCTGGGAAACATAATTGATCATACCCTCTCGCATCAACGAGAGGTTGATAATCATAACTTTAACATGAAAAACCCTCCACCTGATGGGAGGTTGGTACGACACCTTACTTGTGATTTCTTACCATGTTGTTATCCTTAGTGAACATGCCTTATGATGTCACTATATGATAACATAACTTTCATCGCATTCATAACATGGCATGGCATCTTTACATTCATGGTATTTTTGCAATTATGGCACTTTGAAAACATGACATTTTGCAAATACAACGCTTTTGTAAATATAGCACTTTTGTAAACATAATATTTTTGCAAATATGGCACTTTTTGTAAACATAGTATTTTTGCAAACATGGCATCAGGTAAAACATGGCACGAAACATGTAATAGTATATTTGAACATAGAATACTATCTTTCATACTATAGGTGAGGTTTGTACTTACTTCTCGTGCCGTATCCTTAATGTTGTGTCCTTAAATTTGTTCGCAACGGCAGTTCACTTCCTGCTATATGAAAAATATAGGATCAGAATCCTATTATGAAGTGTTGGCGACCTAACCAACTCTCATGCCTAATCTTAGTTGTATGTCTCCTATACTTGATATCTCACTTAGCCACCATTGGTCGTCTTACCATATTATGAATAATCAAACGTTGATTATTTCTTAAGAGGTTACGTTGGATAATCTTTTCTTCTTGTTACTAAACCCTCTATCATACCATTAGGGTTTAGGGTTCCATTATCCTTTTGGGGTCTATACTTGCATCATATTCATTGGGTTATCTCCATTAACCCTCATGTCCAAGCCCAATTATATGTTGGGTATCCCTTAGGGTTACATTGGGTAACTCTTAAGGTCAATGTTAATTAAACGTTGGGTCAACCCTTCTATGGTAAATCTTGGGCTTTGGGGTTAAGCCTAGTAACTCGGATACTAATTCCGGTTACTCTCCGTAGTCGGCTCGATTACCAAATTTTACCTTAAAACTCCACTTCCTTATCTTTGGAAAACATTGTGTAATTATCTTTCAAAAATCCTTTAGTTTACTTGAAAAATTCTTACTTCTTTGGGTGAAATTTTTATAAAACTATCTAGGGCTGAAAACCGTCCGTCGTATTTACTTTGCCCTATCTTTGCTTAAAATCCATTCTTCTTCTTACTTTGAAAATGTTGAGGAAATTCCAAAACTCTTAATTATACTTGTAAAAATTCACATTTTCAAAACGGACTTTTATAAAAATCCTTTAGGGCTGGAAACTGCATTTGAAACAATTTCCATAGTTAAAACAGTGGGTTTTTGAAGAAAAACAGTTTTTCTGAACCAGTTTTAGAAAATCCTGTACAGGAAATTTCTGTTCACTGCACAGCCGTTGGAAAATATTGTCAGTTTAAAAATCGACTTCGAATTTGAAAAACTTGTCTTTACGAAAGTTGTAGCCCTCAAAGAGTTCTAAAACTTTCATATTTTGTGAAAAATCCAGTTCTGCCTACATTAGTACCAGTTTTCGTTTGAAACTGGCTGACCCTGAAAAACTGGGTCTGGGGGATCAGCCACGGGTTTTGTTAAAAACGGAGGCCGTTGGAGCCTCATTTTGATATTCTGCTCACGTAGCTCTCTAGGAAAAATCATTTCGAGCAACTTTCGTGTTTTGAGTTTCACACCATTCGGCCTCTAGAGGCCTTAAAATTTCACTTTTCCGAAACTGGCCAGATTCAAATCCGAATTTGGCAGTTTTGGGTTTACGTCCGGTTTACGTCCTATTTCGCAAATCTATCTCGACCGACCACTCCGGGAGCCTACTAGCCAAACACACAACGTTTCTAGCGTCCCATTTGAACCCATTAGCCGACTCACACAGTCCATGCAACCCAAATCCAAAATCATAAACCTAGGGTTGCTTTGGTTCTAGCATTTGCATACACACATACAAGCATCAAAATCCACCCTTAAACTAAAATGCATCAAGGGGCTGTCCTAGGCAGATTTCAGCCACACATTGGGGGACATACAACCTAAGTCTTCTAGCATGAAAATCAATCATCAATCAAACATAAATCAAGTAAGAATTTAGCCAATCAAACCCTAGATCTAAGCAAATCAAGCACAAGCAACCATTTAGGGCAATAGATTGAAATTGGACTTAAGTCCATACAACCCGATCGAATCTCAAATTAAACCTCAGATTGAGCTTAAAATTAGAGGGTTAGGGTTTTAGAAATTACCTTGACCAAAGCTAAAGTTTGGTCACAAATTTCTTCCTTCTTCCCCTTGCTTCTAGACCTACACGGCCACACCAAGATTTGGGATCCAAGAAAATTTTTGTTGGCTCTTGCTTGCTCCTCCTAAAGCCGAACTCCACAAGTAAAAGCCCTAAGAAAATTTCAACTTTTCTCTCCAATTACTCTACCTCACCCACTTGGCCACAAGACCCTAGAAACCCACAAAAATTTCTCAACTTTTTCCTTGCTCTCTTCCTTGCAAAACTGAACACCTAAGGATCAATTTCACATTAAAAGGAATAGGAAGAATGAGGGGTATTTATAGGCACTTGGAGAATTTTGGGTTAATTGTGTTTTGGCCCCAAAAGCTTTGTTTTCTCTTCTTTTCCCCTAGTGTTGCCGAGCTTCTTGTGTGGAGGAGAAAGCTCCACATCTTCCACTTTAGCTAGTGGATGGTGAGGTCATGAGGTATGGGCAAGATGTCCTCCCTTGCTAGGCTTTGTTTGGCTCTCCTACTCTCCAAAGAACCCCATTTTTTTCTTTTATTTGTGCTACATAGATAATACTAATATTGTGGTTCTCAATCTCATAGTATTTTTATATTGTACCAAAGTACAAAATTTATCTGTGCGAATTTTCGGACCGAACAATTTTTCTCGATTTTTTTTGAGTCCTATTTGCCCTTAATTTCCTCTTGGTGTACTTGATTTTCTAGGGACGTTTTACGGCCTAGTCTTGCTATCTTGATCATAAAAACGTTTTCAAAATCCCTTTTCTATACTCCTTCATCATACTTGTGAAGTCAACGTTTTGACCCGTCTTAGTCAAACTTTGACTTTCTCGGTCAAGGTTGACTTTTTCGGTCGAACCTTTGTCTCTCGTAAAATCACATCATTTTTCGTTCTTTTCGACTCAAAAAGCTGGTTGCTAACCTTGGCATTAAATTCTGAGTCAATCTCAACGAGAATTCAAACGTAAACAAATAAAATTATGAATTTCTCATGCGATTAATATTTTATGAATTCAAACCTTATTATTTTTCATAACTAATTAGTTAGGGGTTTCTGGTATTTTTATCTTCATTTGTTTATTATTATTATTGATGTCATTGTTGCTGTTGTTATTATTATTATTTTTCCTGCTAGAGATCCTAAATTATGGATTGTTTGGATACATATGTATCCAAACGGAATTTTACAACCAAACTCCAAAACTATGAAATCTACATCTTATTTTCTTTATCTTCCATTAAAAAAAAAACCTTAAATTTTTAAAATCTGTAATTTTCTAATTTCAAGTCGAAATAAGATGATTTATCAAAAAAAAAAAAAAAAAAACACACAGACTGACGAGAGTAATGAAATAATATTCATATTGCAAATTTTTTTCCGAATCTATTTGAAATTTATACGTTTTTTTTCTATATTATAAATTCATTTACAATGTACATTTCAATCAAAAAAATATTTTAGTTACTACATATAAAACTCCAACTACAATCATTGTTCCAAATAGGTCCTTATTATCTTGTCATTAGGGGGGAATAAAAAAAGAAGTTATCATGCATGGTATGCTTTTTCTTTCATTTAAATAAACTACAAAATTACTATTATAACCTTACAAAATCTTACCTAATATTATAGGTCACCACCAAAATCTTTCATTTAAATAAATTTTTTTGAAATGTCGTTGAGAAGTTTCAGTTTTTGTTTTTTAAGTTTTATTTGAAGTTTCGGTTTTTTCTTTCATTTCCTTAATTTATTTTTTTGTGCGTTTTCTTTTCTTTTTTTTTTATTGTATTTTCTATTTAAATTCTTATATCTTTTAGCAATATATTATCGCGCATGTTAAATTAGTATAGATATAAAGCAAAAAAAAAGGAATGTTAACTTCGTGGAGTCAGGATAATAAGGAATGAAAAAAGAAAGAAAGAGAAAAATCAATCCTCAAAATTTGAGGCTCAAATTGTTATCAAGCCAAGGGGCTGATTGAGGAGTGTCACATGAACTTTAATATTAACTTTTTAAGTACTAACTTACGTATTATATTTTTGTTAGTAGATGTAACTAATTGATATAATAATATTTTAAACACTTACCAATAAAAAGTGACAACTCCTGTAACACATTAATTGGTACTTAAAAAATTATGATTAAAATTGAGATCCTTAGTATTTTTCATGACTAATTAGTTAGGGGTTTCTGGTATTTTTATCTTCATTTGTTTAATATTATTATTGATGTTGTTGCTGCTGTTGTTATTCTTATTATTTTTGCTGCTAGAGATCCTAAATTAGGGATTGTTTGGATACATATGTATCTAGACGGAATTTTACAACTAAAACTCCAAAACTATGAAATCTACATCTTATTTTCTCTCTCTTCCATTAAAGAAAAAGACCTTGAATTTTTAAAATCTGTAATTTTCTTATTTCAAGTCGAAATTTGATGATTTACACAAAAAAAAAATAAATAAATAAAATAAAACGCACAGAATGACAAGAGTAATGAAATAATATTCATATTGCAAGTCCCAATCTAGGGCATACGCCAAAGTATACAAACAAGTCAATAGTGCATTTTAAAAATGTTACATTTTGCAGAGAAATTCTTACCTGTAGTGTTTTTAGTGGCAAGTGTTGATGCTCGAGCATAGAATTCGAACCACAGCATTCTGTCACCCTGTCACTGTTCAAACCAAACAAAACTAATAATCAAGTGGAAATATTAGACAATATATTTAGGTGACCTGGCTATAAGACCTTAACAACTTTAAAAGCTTAACATTTTGTCTTTCCATGATCCTAAAATGCTTTTCTTGCAACACTATTAGTTCCTAGTATACAAACAGAAACAGGGTGAGAAAGAAAATAAGCATGAACACTAAGGGGGCGTTTGGCAACCAACTTATTTTCAACTCATTTCAAACTTTTTTTTGTCTTTTTCCTAAAAAGTTTTTGTCTTTTTCTCAAAAAGTTTTTTGTCTTTTCTGAAAATTCAAAAAAATTTACTATTACAACTAAAATATTTCAACTCAAACTAACCAACCAAACACCCTCTAAGGCTAACTATTTGTTTCCTAAAGGCATCAACATTAAAGCTAATTATAAAGCCAGAACAGAGAAAGAAAATATTAACCTCTCAAACATCTAGTGTCTTGTTCATACCAAGCAATGGGTGTCGCCTTTCATATGGTATCTTTGCCTGTAACACAGCTACCTGCCAAATAATTTGAATGACACAATTAACATAGCTATAAGATCTCAGTAACATTTGTCTTTTCTGAAATGTTCTTCGTGCGACACAATTGATTCCTGGTATACAAATGGAAGCTGGATGAGAAACATCTAGTAAAATTGAGATGAGTTGTTAAAACAAAGACAGATTACCAACCTGTCAGACATCTAGTGTCTTGCGCTTTATAACAAGAAATGGGAACGGCCTTTTGTATGGTAGCATCCTCGCCTCATTCGCAGCTGTCCTGTCAATAACTTGACAAAAATCAAATAACAACATGAATTAGAAAAAATGATCAAAATCACTCACATGAAGTACTATAATATGTGTATTTACATGTATGTATGTATGCAATCCTATATGTATGCATGTATGTATGCTTGTATGCACATGTACGTATGTATGTATGTAACCAATATAATATATATATATATATATGAAAGTGATAAGAAAAGGTCCCTTTTTTCCTTGGCTTCTTGGATCGTCGTTGGAAAATTGTCAATTGAGTGCTTCTTCCTCCTAAAAAAATTGTCCTGACACACCTCAAACAAAGACAAGAAAAAAGGTTGGAAAAAAAAAAAAAGGAAGTGAAGAACATACGTTTTTTAAGATCCAACCATGTATCAAAGCCTTGTGTCATTAGTACAAACTCCTTTTCCTACAAATGAAGCTCCTGAAAAGTATAACCGAAGATGTAATTCTTTTAAAGTCCATAAATTTTATTATAGAGAGTTCTAATAGTAGTTTTATTAAAATAAAAAGTAAAATAAAATAAAAAAGTACAAGAACAATAAGTTTGAAAGCACAGAGAACTACTCACGATGTGGCTTTTCATGACAAAATAGCAACAAGTACTTCATTGGTCTCACATGATGTGAAAGATTATGAAAAAGATATAAACATTGTAAGTTTGGTGAGCATACAGAACCACTAGGACAAGAATCAGTGCCAGGTGTTGAAGGAGTTACGTACCTCTGTGCTAGGAAAAGATTCAAATTTGTTTTCAGGCTTGTCCATAAGAATGGGATAGTGGTGCTTCCATAAACTTCTTGGGGGAACCTGGCTAAAAGCGTGTAAAAGTGTAGCTCTAGTGAATTACAATTTTTTTTCACAGTAACAACTGCACAAAGCTAGTTTTATAAAGTAGATAGATAAAACAGTTGCCGATAAGGTACGTTAGCATATTTTTGCATCACGATCACGTCTTCTTTGGGGCCACCCTCTAAAACACACCAAGCAAGCAATAAAAGTCATCAAACTCAGTTAAAGACAACAAATACATATCTAAAAAAGATGTGAAAAGAAAAGGGAATAACGAATGTCAATTCAACCAACTTCGAGTGAAGAACTCCCCAACCAATTTCTCTTCAATCCTTCTAAGCATTCCCGTAGGCACTATAGACGAAAACACATCTAGTGTTAACATTTAAAGTGAGAATTATGTCTCATAGTAACTTCTATCTTCGTAACCATCTATGATATTTGAATTTTGGTCATAATAAAGTTTCTTAAAACATAAAAAGGAATGATTAATCACTCGGTTAGCAAGCCATCAGTAGATTATCATTGTATGGCCTTATAACTAGTTATCTCTTGCTCAAGAGATCTATCTCCCAATGATATGAAAAGACCAAAAAAAAAAAAAAGGATTGAAAACAAACACCATTGATTTCCGATCCAGCAAACTAAAAACACTGGCATCTTCATCAGCCAAGTAGACTGAATATGCCACTTATCATTGCTCCTTGTTCTCCTAATAAGACGATAAAAATGATCAGTAACACGTGCAAACTGAACATTTTGAAATATGACTTCATTTGGAAACTAAACTTGTTAAGGAATTACTGTTTTTTTTTTTCAACAAAATTTTATCAGATCTATCATCCAACTAAGAGTAAATATATGAATTTGACAAAGAAAGACTATACCTGTCTCTGTTATATAATGTCCTTGCCATTCGCCCCTTGCAGCCCCCTCCCCCCATCGTTCCATCTGTCAAATTGAACAATAACAGAAGGATTAGAACAGTAACACCTGCACAAAGCTAGTGCTGTGATGTAGAGCGATAAAACAGTTACCGAAGAAGTTTGTTAGCATAGTTTTGCGTCACGATCGCTTCTCCTCTGGGGTCATCCTTTGAACAAGACCATGTAAACAATAAAAACCATCAAACTCAGTTGAAGTCAACAAATATATATCACTTTAAAGTAAATGTAAAGAGGAAAGGGAAGGGATGTGGAGCCTTCAATTCAACCAACTCCACGGTGAAGAGCACCCCAACCCATTTCTCTTCAATCCTTCCAAAGCAAGTCGATAGGCACTATAGAAAAAGTAATATCTCAGCATATAAAGTGAAATAGCAATTGAAAGAAAAACAATCTAGGACATACGCCAAAGTATAGTAACAAGTCAAAATTGCATTTTAAAAATGTTACATTTGCAGAGAAATTCTTACCTGTAGGGTTTTTAGTGGCAAGTGTCGATGCTCGAGCATAGAATTCGAACCACAGCATTCTGTCATCCTCTGTCACTGTTCAAACCAAAAAAAACTAATAATCAAGTGGATATATTAGACAACATATTTAGGTGACCCGGCTATAAGACCTCAACAACTTTAAAAGCTTAACATTTTGTCTTTCCATGGTCCTAAAATGCTTTTCCTGCAGCACTATTAGTTCCTAGTATACAAATAGAAACAGGATGAGAAAGAAAATAAGCATGAACACTAAGGCTAACTATTTGTTTCCTAAAGGCATCAACATTAAAGCTAATTATAAAGCCAAAACAGAGAAAGAAAATATCAACCTGTCAAACATCTAGTGTCTTGTTCATACCAAGCAAGTGGTGTTGCCTTTCATATGGTATCCTTGCCAGTAACACAGCTACCTGCCAAATACTTTTAATGACAAAAATAAAATAGCAATACGATCCAAATAAAAGGCTCCAAATCACTCACGAAGTTATGTCATGTGTATGTATGTATGTATGTATGTATGAATGCATGCCTATATGTCTGTATGTATGAATGAATTCCTATACGTAAACATGCATGGATGCATGCCTATATGTAAACAACCATCGCAAGATAATATATATGTGTACACACACACACATATTTATAAGTAATCATAGAAGGTCCTTTTCGCCATGGATGCTTGAATCATTGTTGGAGAATTGTCAATCGTGTGCTTCTTCCTCTAATTTATTTCTTATCTTCCAACTGTATGAGAGAGAGCAAAAAAAAAAAAAAAATGTCACGAAACGCATAAAAAAAAAATAAAAATAAAAACAAACTCAAAACAATCTTGCAAATTCCACTTATTTATTTACCGGTTAAGCATGTGAGAAGAGTTCTTCATCATGATCACTTCTTCCCCCACAGCCATCCTCTGAACCACCCATCAACCTGCAAGCAAATAAAAAAAAAACGGAAAAAGATAAAGGCTAAAAGTTTATAGGATTGCCTTAGAAAAGGAAGTGATCCTCCTTCCATCGTCAAGAGCTTCAGAAAAAGGAACTAAAAACTGTTGAAGGGTCTGCTGACATCACAAAATGGATAGAATTATCCCCAACTGTGCCAAGAAGCAAATATTTACTGGAGAAAAGAAAATTTTTTTTTTGCAGGAGTTTACATAAGTAAAGGAATTACAAAACAAAGAAAGGACAGATGTACATTTGCACTAATGTACGTTGAACTCCATAAGCAATAGAGTTCCACAGAAACAAGGATTAAGGCATGGTATCATAGTTCAAGAAAGACCAAGCAAACCTGGAAATCAGTAGATAAAATTACTAGCTTGACTTTATGTGGAAAATTAGAGGAGACAATCGACTCAATTCACTTTACCAGTTCTTACTTGATAAGGAACTAAAAATTTGATTAAATCAGTTTTATTGAAGAATGGAAATCTCATCCCAATTAAGATGGGAAACAAACCTAGAAAGTTTCAACTAATCAATTGACACATGCTACATATATTTGGTTTCTCTCTATATAGTTCAACAGGAGTTTCTCTCAACTAATTACCAGTATACACTTTTACATGAAGGAATATGAAAATTAGTTGACATCTAATATACCAATCATGCAACCTAATTGAAGATAATTAATGACAAAGAAAACATACCTGTCATCTTTATTAAATATGATCCCTGATATTTGCCTCTCCGTAGCAACCCTTCATTAAATATAATGCTTGCCATATGCCTCTCAGCAGCCCATAATTCCGCCAGTCAAATTGAACAATAGTAAAAGTATGAGAGTTGGTGGATAACAAAATTAGCAACACTAATTGGGGGGAAAAAAAGTTTAATTCTTAGTAAATCAAAAAGAAGTGATGAACACGAATACAGTTACCTTAAAAATGTTCAAGCTGCAATTCTAAACTTTTTTTTTTTGGCAAACAAAAGTGCAAAGTCAAGTAGCAAGTTTAACAAAACATATTATACTGATTACATATTTTAAAACGAGCACTAAGTTTGTTTAGTGATTGATTTGACATCTTCCTCACTGTATAGTGAAAAGGGCAAGTGTCTCCACTCAAAAAGCTGTATGGTTTGGAAAATATCATTCAACTAATAATCAAAACTTCGTGAACAAAACCAAAAGTTTTAGAAGTAGCAATAATAACTGTGACGACATAGTATAGGAGCGTCAATTTATTTAGAAAAACCAGACATGCTTTCTTAGTCAAGAGAAAAAGATCATTTCAATCAGGAAACGAACTTTGCACACAAAAGGCATTTGTTGACTACTGGGATCAAATATATCATGCAACAAGAACTAAGATATTTAATAGTGAAAGAAATACTATACCTGTCTATCACCATCATTGTGTAAGAAACTAGCTAAATGCCGCTGCCCCCTCTCCGCAGCCCATGATTCCATAAGTCAATTTGAAAAACAATAAAAGCATTAGAGGCAGCAAATGACAACATCTTCAACAGTAATGAAAACCAAAATGATAAATTAGGAGCTATTATCAACAAAACAAATACAAGTAATGAGCAAGAATGTTGTTATGTTGAAAATGTTATAGTTACAATATGAAACTTTTTAGTAAAAACAAGTGCATAGAGTCAAGTAAAAAGTTATCAATGAAAAAATCTTATAGTTAATACGTAGTCTAAAAACAACCACTAAGTTTGCTTATCAAATTTTGCTGATTAGTTGATACATATCTTCCTCACCACACAATGAAAAGGGCAAGTGTCTCCACTCAAAAAACTGTATGGTTCGGAAAACATCATTTCAACCAACAACCAAAATTTAGTAAACAAAAGCATTAGTTATATATGCTGCAATTATAATAGTGATGATGGCATTACAAGTCATTCTTTGAAAGAAAAAAAGGGAAAAAAAATACAACTCAGTCAAGATCTTCAATATAGTAAGTTATCAATTAAAAATATCTTATAGTTAATATGAGTAAAAAACAACCACTAAGCTTGCTTGTCAAGTTTTGTTTATTGGTTGATGTGGCATCTTCCTCACTACATAGTAAAAGAGAAAGTGTTTCTACTCAAAAAATTGTATGTTTCGGACAATGACAATTCAATCAATAATTAAAACTTAGTGAACAAAAGCAATAGTTGTAGAAGTAGAAATAACAATTGTGATGAGCATAGTATAAGCCAGTCTTTAAAAGAAAGAAGGAAAGAAAAAATGCAAATGGGGTCAAGAGCTTCAATTTAGTGAAGGAAAAAAAATATATATATAAATATATATATATAGATGCTTTCTTAGTTAGTAGAAAAACATCATTTAGATCAGGAAATGAAGTTCGCACTAGTTGACTACTATTGTAAGGCCTATCATGCAATCTAGAACAAAGATATTTAATCGAGAAAGAAAAACCATACCTGTCTATCCCCATCATTGATTTAAGAGACTTGCTAAATGCCTCTACCTCCTCTTTGCAGCCCATGATTCCATAAGTCAATTTGAAAAATAACAAAAGCATTAGAGGTAGTTGATGACAAAATTTGCAACAGTAATTAAAGAGTACTGATAAATAAATAGCAATTATCCACAAACAAAAGCAACTAGTGAGCATGAATGTTGTTACATTGAAAAATTCAAGTTACCATGCATATTTAAACTTTTTGTAAAAACTAAGTGCGTATAGATCGTAAAAAGTTTAAATACGTAATACAAAAACAACCACTAATCTTGTTTATCAAATTTTGTTTATTGGTTGAGGTGGCATCTTCCCCACTACACGGTGAAAATGGCAAGTGTTTCCGCTCAAAAAATTGTATGATTTGGAAGAATAACATTTCAACAAATAACCAAAACTCAATAAACAAAAACAGTAGTTGTTTAAGTTACAATTATAACAGCGATGACAACATTATAAGCCATTCTTTGAAAGAAAAATGCAAAAAAAAAAAAAAAAATGCAACTAGAATCAAGAACTTCGATATGGTAAGTTATCAATTAAAAGAACCACTAAGGTTATTTGTCAATTAAGAATATGTTAAAAAAAAAAATTAAACCCACTAAGTTTGTTTATCAAATTTTGTTTGTCGGTTGATGTGACATTTTCCTCACTATACAGTGAAAAGGATAAGTATTTCTACTCAAAAAACTGTATGGTTTAGAAAATATCATGTCAACTAATAATCAAAAATCAGTAAACAAAAACAGTAGGGTTTTTTTCTTTTTTCTTTTTTTTTTTTTATTTTGGTTTTCTTTTTTGGTAGAAACAAAAGCAGTAGTTGTATGGTTGAAATAGAATTTCGAATGAGAAAGGAAAACTGTACATAAGTCGAAAGAAACAAAAACAGTAGGGTTTTTTTCGTTTTTCTTTTTATTTATTTATTTTATTTTGGTTTTCTTTTTTGGTAGAAACAAAAGCAGTAGTTGTATGGTTGAAATAGAATTTCGGATGAGAAAGGAAAACTGTACATAAGTCGAAAGAAATTTGAACACAAAAAGGGTAACTATCACTATAATCTGGAAATAAATGCTTGTATTAAACAAGAGTAAAGACTCTGATCAAACAAAACAAAATGCTGAAATAAAAAGCGAAACTTTTAGAAGGAAAACCAAAAGAAATACCTTGACTGTGGGTTGTTGTGTTGGAGCCAAAATCATGCCTTTTCCCATTCTTATCATCCTCGTCTCCAAATAAAATGCCAAATCTTAAGCTTCCCAAATACGCATAATCTGAAATCGAAAACCCAAATACCCAGAATCTGAAATACGAAACCCAAATACCAAAATTTCACAGTTTTTACGAAAACCCAAATGCCCACATTTTCCAATTTACCGAAGAAATACCCAGAATGCTCTCTCTCTCTTCTCTCTTCTCTTATCAGAATGGTTCTCTCTCTGTTTGTCTTCAAAGCAATACTACTCTCTCCCAACGGTAAGATTTTCTTTTTGGTGTGAACGGCAAGATTTACTCGCTCCTCTAAGCACCAACGGTAATATATTTTCGCTCTTTTTGGTGCGAAGCGCCAGCTGTGAGATTTTTATTTTTATTTTTGCCTTTTCTTTTCTTGATTAAAAACGAAATATGCTGAACACTGATTAAAGAAAATCTTGTTGGTTTTTCCAAAAAAAAATGACCTGTCGTTTTATAAGAGTATTGTCTTCTCTTTTTTTTTTTTTTTTTTTTAGCTAAGTAATGTCTACAACCTCAAATGTTGTCGTTTAAAAAAAAAGGGTTTAATGTTGTCGTTTTTAAGCTATTCTCTCGAATCTCGATTGAGGAATAGTGTGATGTACCTCCAATGTACTTTTTTCTACAGAGAAGAAATTTTAATATTTATGTACTTATATATTTTAGGGGAGACGACATTTCAATTTGAAATAAGGATTTATCCCCTTTCTAGTTGGTTTTTTTTTTTTTTTAAGTGAAATTGGAAATGGTCAAAATCTAATTTTCTTTTTAATGTTTATAATTAATTTAAAATTAATTTAAGATTAAAAAATAGTTTAAGCGCAAAAATATTGCTGTTGGTGACCTATAATATTAGGTAAGATTTTGTAAGGTTATAATAGTAATTTTGTAGTTTATTTAAATGAAAGAAAAAGCATACCATGCATGACAACTTCTTTTTTTTTTTTTTTTTTCTCTAATGACAAGATAATAAGGACCTATTTGGAACAATGACTGCAGTTGGAGTTTTATAGGTAGTAATTGAAATATCTAAAATGTAAATTGTAAATGAATTTGTAATATAGAAAAAAAAATGTAAAAATTTTAAATAGATTCGGAAAAAATTTGCAATATGAATATTATTTCATTACTCTCGTCATTCTGTGCGTTTTATTTTTTTTTTTGTAAATCATCCTATTTCGACTTGAAATAAGAAAATTACAGATTTTAAAAATTTAAGGTTTTTTTTTTTTAATGGAAGAGAAAGAAAATAAGATGTAGATTTCATAGTTTTGGATGATTGATCTACTATAATTTTGTTGAAAAAGAAAAAAATGGTAATTCCTTAACTAGCTTAGTTTTCAGATGAAGTCAGATTTCAAAATGCTCAGTTTGGATGTGTTACTGATCATTTGTATCGTCTGTTAGGAGAACGAGGAGCAATGATAAGTGGCATATTCGGTCTATTTTGCTGATGAAGATGCTAGTGTTCTGAGTTTGCTGATCTGAAATCAATCGTAATTTTTGAGTGTAGCTTTTAAATATTGTTTTGAGTATACTTTTTTGTGTACCTATACTTTTCTGTCGACCTTTTAAGATAAATTATTTATAATGAACTAAACTAAGGACATGATGAATATACACAGAGATCTTGAATTATTTCATTTTCTTTTCTTTTTTTTTCTTTTAGCCTTAGTGTTCATGCTTATTTTCTTTTCTATAGTGCCTATCGACTTGCTTTGGAAGGATTGAAGAGAAATGGGTTGGGGTGCTCTTCACCGTGGAGTTGGTTGAATTGAAGGCTCCACATCCCTTCCCTTTCCTCTTTACATTTACTTTAAAGTAATATATATGTTGACTTCAACTGAGTTTGATGGTTTTTATTGTTTACATGGTCTTGTTCAAAGGATGGCCCCAGAGGAGAAGCAATCGTGACGCAAAACTATGCTAACAAACTTCCTCGGTAACTGTTTTATCACTCTACATCATAGCACTAGCTTTGTGCAGGTGTTACTGTTCTAATCCTTCTGTTATTGTTCAATTTGACAGATGGAACGATGGGGGGAGGGGGCTGCAAGGGGCGAATGGCAAGGACATTATATAACAGAGACAGGTATAGTCTTTCTTTGTCAAATTAATATATCTACTCTTAGTTGGATGATAGATCTGATAAAATTTTGTTGAAAAAAAAAAAGTAATTCCTTAACAAGTTTAGTTTCCAGATGAAGTCAGATTTCAAAATGTTCAGTTTGCACGTGTTACTGATCATTTATATCGTCTTATTAGGAGAACAGGGAGCAATGATAAGTGGCATATTCGGTCTACTTGGCTGATGAAGATGCCAGTGTTTTTAGTTTGCTGGATCGGAAATCAATGGTGTTTGTTTTCAATCCTTTCTTTTTTTTTTTTGATACTTTGGTCTTTACCTTGAGCTATTAAATATTGTTTTGTATATCAATCACTTTTTGTCTACCTTTTAAAATAAATTAATTCATTACATCTCTTTAGTTTCATGCAGTTTGCTGTTGGAAACACGTAGGTTGATAACATAATTGGAAACTTCTCCAACAGTTCTCCAGAGATTCCAATGTACATAACTTGATTTTTTTTTTTTTTTGGTCTTTTCATATCATTGGGAGATAGATCTCTTGAGCAAGAGATAACTAGTTATAAGGCCATACAATGATAATCTACTGATGGCTTGCTAACCGAGTGATTAATCATTCCTTTTTATGTTTTAAGAAACTTTATTATGACCAAAATTCAAATATCATAGATGGTTACGAAGATAGAAGTTACTATGAGACATAATTCTCACTTTAAATGTTAACACTAGATGTGTTTTCGTCTATAGTGCCTACGGGAATGCTTAGAAGGATTGAAGAGAAATTGGTTGGGGAGTTCTTCACTCGAAGTTGGTTGAATTGACATTCGTTATTCCCTTTTCTTTTCACATCTTTTTTAGATATGTATTTGTTGTCTTTAACTGAGTTTGATGACTTTTATTGCTTGCTTGGTGTGTTTTAGAGGATGGCCCCAAAGAAGACGTGATCGTGATGCAAAAATATGCTAACGTACCTTATCGGCAACTGTTTTATCTATCTACTTTATAAAACTAGCTTTGTGCAGTTGTTACTGTGAAAAAAAATTGTAATTCACTAGAGCTACACTTTTACACGCTTTTAGCCAGGTTCCCCCAAGAAGTTTATGGAAGCACCACTGTCCCATTCTTATGGACAAGCCTGAAAACAAATTTGAATCTTTTCCTAGCACAGAGGTACGTAACTCCTTCAACACCTGGCACTGATTCTTGTCCTAGTGGTTCTGTATGCTCACCAAACTTACAATGTTTATATCTTTTTCATAATCTTTCACATCATGTGAGACCAATGAAGTACTTGTTGCTATTTTGTCATGAAAAGCCACATCGTGAGTAGTTCTCTATGCTTTCAAACTTATTGTTCTTGTACTTTTTTATTTTATTTTACTTTTTATTTTAATAAAACTACTATTAGAACTCTCTATAATAAAATTTATAGACTTTAAAAGAATTACATCTTCGGTTATACTTTTCAGCAGCTTCATTTGTAGGAAAAGGAGTTTGTACTAATGACACAAGGCTTTGATACATGGTTGGATCTTAAAAAACGTACGTTCTTCACTTCCTTTTTTTTTTTTTTCCAACCTTTTTTCTTGTCTTTGTTTGAGGTGTCATGACAAATTTTTTAGGAGGAAGAAGCACTCAGTTGACAATTTTCCAACGACGATCCAAGAAGCCAGGGAAAAAAAGGGACCTTTTCTTATCGCTTTCATATATATATATATTATATTGGTTACATACATACATACGTACATGTGCATACAAGCATACACACATGCATACATATAGGATTGCATACATACATACATGTAAATACACATATTATAGTACTTCATGTGAGTGATTTTGATCATTTTTTCTAATTCATGTTGTTATTTGATTTTTGTCAAGTTATTGACAGGACAGCTGCGAATGAGGCGAGGATGCTACCATACAAATGGCCGTTCCCATTTCTTGTTATAAAGTGCAAGACACTAGATGTCTGACAGGTTGGTAATCTGTCTTTGTTTTAACAACTCATCTCAATTTTACTAGATGTTTCTCATCCAGCTTCCATTTGTATACTAGGAATCAATTGTGTCGCACGAAGAACATTTCAGAAAAGACAAACGTTACTGAGATCTTATAGCTATGTTAATTGTGTCATTCAAATTATTTGGCAGGTAGCTGTGTTACAGGCAAGGATACCATATGAAAGGCGACACCCATTGCTTAGTATGAACAAGACACTAGATGTTTGAGAGGTTGATATTTTCTTTCTCTGTTCTGGCTTTATAATTAGCTTCAATGTTATTGCCTTTAGGAAACAAATAGTTAGCCTTAGTGTTCGTGCTTATTTTCTTTCTCACCCTATTTCTGTTTGTATACTAGGAACTAATAGTGCTGCAAGAAAAGCATTTTAGGACCATGGAAAGACAAAATGTTAAGCTTTTAAAGTTGTTGAGGTCTTATAGCCGGGTCACCTAAATATATTGTCTATTATTTCCACTTGATTATTAGTTTTGTTTAGTTTGAACAGTGACAGGATGACAGAATGCTGTGGTTCGAATTCTATGCTCGAGCATCAACACTTGCCACTAAAAACCCTACAGGTAAGAATTTCTCTGCAAAATATAACATTTTTAAAATGCACTTTTGACTTGTTAGTATACTTTGGCGTATGTCCTAGATTGGACAATAAGCTGATTGTTTATCTCAATCAGCTTATTGTCCAAAAAAAAAATGTAAAAATTTTAAATAGATTTGGAAAAAAATTTGCAATATGAATATTATTTTATTACTCTCGTCATTCTATGCGTTTTTTTTTTTTTTTTTTTTTTGTAAATCATCTCATTTCGACTTGAAATAAGAAAATTATAGATTTTAAAAATTCAAGGTTTTTTTTTTTAATGGAAGAGAAAGAAAATAAGATGTAGATTTCATAGTTTTGGAGTTTAGTTGTAAAATTCCGTTTGGATACATATGTATCCAAACAATCCCTAATTTAGGATCTCTAGCAGCAATAATAATAATAATTACAACAGCATCAATAATAATAATAAACAAATGAAGATAAAAATACCAGAAACCCCTAACTAATTAGTCATGAAAAATACTAAGGATATCAATTTTAATCCTAACTTTTTAAGTACCAACTAATGTGTCACAGGAGTTGTCACTTTTTATTGGTAAGTGTTTAAAATATTATCATATCAATTAGTTACATCTACTTTTTTTCTTTCAGGTTCTTTCCGACAAAGGGTTTTTATGAATCACCGGGCTTGTTTGAATAGGTCCCATGTATTTTCTTTCATTTTTGAAGTGGGTTTGTTTAGTTGGACAAACTTCATTGTATTTTCTTTTTTATTGTTAATATCATGTGTGATTAGTAGATGATAAGGATGTTAAAAGGATACTGATTTAATAATGGCCAATCAGTAACTGACTACAAAATTTAATGATTCTAGTGATTGACTCCTGATCAATCCATGAATGACTATGAAATATGGTGACTAACTTTATGGTCATTCGGATTGACCGTAAGTTAATAACTGATTGAGCGAATTAACTATGTTCTATAGTCAATCATTAATTGATCATTTAAGAAAATTAATTAACTATTTAAAAAAATGTCATTTAATATTTAATATAGTTAATCACTGACCAAAAAATTATTTATTTTGGTTATGATCAATCGGTGATTGACTATGATTAATCAGTGATTGAGGCATTTTAACTAATTTTTTAAAACTTAGGTCTTTCAACTCATTTTTTAAAATTTGAGCCATTTATTATGAAACTTGTTAAAAAAAAAAAGGCTATTTAGTTACAAATCCCATTTTAAAAATTATCTTTTTTTTTTGGTAGAACATTTAGCCTTTGTTTGGTAATTTAAATTCTAACTCGAATTTTTTATCTCAATTTTTATTTTTTTATGAAAAGTCAACAAAAATTATAACTAGATATTTGAAAAGTCAATTAACTCCAATTTAAAAATTTTAACTCCAACCGTCAAACTAAACAGACCCTTAAAAATAATGTTATTTCTTGAGAAACTGGGTTTTCAACCATCAAAGGGAATTCCGTTGGTTGGTTTCTAAAACGAAGTCTTGCATTTAAACGTAAGAATATATATATATATATACATATATATATATATCTGTGTGTATATATTTCTTTTGATATATATATTTTTTAATAGTTGGTTGTCAAACAAAACTAAAATTACGAGTAGTAGTATTGCTCCAATTGGATTGGGTAAGGAAAAATTACGTTATTAAAATAAATATAATATTGTATCTCACATTTCTATATACATTAAAAAAAAAAAAAAGCAATATGTTTACTTATGTAAAATGTTGTCTTTTATTATTCCACAAGTCATTCGAAACTGTGCGAAAAGAATTAGAGATGGTAAATGACAAACTTTGTAACAATAAAACAATAATTTAAAATTAAAAAGAGATCAACTAATAACTATAATCAAGAAATTATTTAAAAAAAAAAAAAAGCATGAGCATGAATACTGTTGCGTCAAAACATGAATATCACACGATAAAACTTTGTGCATAGAGTCAGTCGTAAGCTACATATACAAGTATCTCATAGCACAAGTTATACAAGTTGCATAGTAGTACTAATAGTGGTATAAGTCGGTCTTTACAAAAATAAATAAATAACTTGCAATTAAGAGTTCAAAACACTATTAAGAAAACAATTATATAGCTGTTGATCCCTACAAACCAACATTGGATTTGCCTTCACAAAATAAATAAATAAATAAAGATAAAAGGCCATTTATACATTTGGCTTCCAATCAGCTTCCAATCAACAATAAACTTCCTCATGTTGAAGTTGCCTGATCAAATGCGCAAACTGAAAATGTGGTGGGAAACCCAGGGAAACCCGCCACATGTTTCCCAATGCTACAGAGCATCGGGAACGAAAAAGCTAGTCAATGTCCTTTGTGACTAGATATTTGTTACAGATGCTACCATTAAGTGATTGTGTTGGTTATTAACTAACTAACACCTACCTTTTGGCATCATTTAATTACTGCTACTACTACACTACTGCTATGCTACAACGATAATGGTTTTGACATCATGCTTCCCAAAGCTTCAAAGCATTGGGAATGAAAAATCTAGTCAAAGTCCTTTGACTTTGACCAAATAATGTTTACCGATGCTACTGTTAAGTGGTAGTTGCCATTTAATAACTTACAGAATCCATTTAGGGGTCGGTATGTTTTGGCATCAATTAACTACTGCTACTACTATGCTACTATGCTAACGCTCTTAGCATCATGTTTCCTAATGCTTCAGAGCGTTGGCAAGGAAAATTCTAGTCAAAGTCCTCTGACTTGACCAAATAATGTTTACGGACACTACCATTAAGTGGTACAGTTGCCATTTACTAACTTACAGAATCCATTTAGGTGTCGGTAAGTTTTGGCATCATTTAACTACTGCTATAATACTATGCTAATGCTTTTGGCATCATGTTTCCCAATACTATAATATTACAACTACTGCCGCAAAGGCTACTGTTACTACTATGGTAATGCTATTGCTATTGCTACTGCTACCATGACGGATACGCTACTTCTATTTCTACGCTACATTTACTACCTAGTCCTACAACTACTCCTATAACTGCAATTATTGCTACTGAAACTAACTCCTACTTCTATTACTATTGCTTCTACTAACAAGTACTACTAATTCTACTAATGCTACTACAACTGATCTACTACTAAAGTACCATCTATTGCTACTTCACTACTGCTACAGCTAATAAGTTTAGCATTGGAAAAGATGAAGTGAAATGTGGGGAGCGAGTTACATACCTTCATGCATGGATACTGATAAGTGAATGATTTGAAATTTGTACGGCTGCACATAAGCTTGGGATGGTGATTCTACCAAGTTCTCATGGGGGACCTGCCTGCATGCACAAGTGAAAATGCAACTTCAAGTGAATTTCTTTCCCTTTTTCTTTCACGGTAACATCAACACAAAGCAGATTTTTCAATCTAGAGTGACAAAATAGTCACCTATAAGGAATGTGAGCATAGTTCTGCATTACGATTGCTTCTTCTTCCAAGGCCAATCCTCTGAATCATCCATAAACCTACAAGCAATAAAAGCCATCAAACTCGGTCAAAGACTACTAATATATTTCAGTTAAAAAAAATGTGTAGTGAAAAGAAGAAAAGGAATTTTCAATTCAAGAGTCTTTGTGGTGAATAAGTCCAAGAGTAATTTCTCTTTGATCCTTTGAAAGCAAACCTGTATGTGCTACGGATAAAAACATCTCTAAATTACTGTATAAATTGCCAAAAAAAAAAAAAACAGAGAGAGAGCCACAATGCTAACTCAAAAGAAAGAAAGCAATTCACATCTTTGGCCTAAGACTAATAAAGTCAGCAATGAATTTAAAAATTTTCCCACTCTTCAACTATTTCGAATAAATTTTTATTAGTCAAGAGATAAGACTAAACAATCTGAACTTTATGGAACAAAACTTGCTAGACCCAATATATTTTTGCAACATAGCTATAAGATCTCAGTAACATTGATTCCTAGTATACAAATGGAAGTTGGACGAGAAACATCAAGTAAAATTAAGATGAGTTGTTAAAACAAAGAGAGATTACCAACCTGTCAGACATATAATATCTTGAGCTTTATAACAAGAAATGGGAATGGCCTTTTGTATGGTAGCATCCTCGCCTATACGCAGCTGTCCTGTATTTACATGTATGTATGTATGTATGTATGCAATCCTATATGTATGCATGTATGTATGCTTGTATGCACATGTATGTATGTATATAACCAATATAATATATATATATATGAAAGTAATAATACATACATGCATACATATATAACCTCTATGTATGCATGTATGTATGCTTGTATGCACATGTATGTATGTATATAACCAATATAATATATATATATATATATATGAAAGTAATAAGAAAAGGTCTCTTTTTTCCATAGCTTCTTGGATCATTGTTGGAGAATCGTCAACCCAGTGCTTCTTCCTCCTTAAAAATTTGTCATGACACACCTCAAACAATCTTTTGTCATACTTTGCAGGAGCTTCATTTGCACGAAAAGTAGCCGGCACCAATAACACAAGGCTTTGATACAAAAGTCTCTCTTTACAGCCGTACGCTCTTCACCTTCCATTCTGATTTTTTTATTATTATTAATTTTAATTTTAATTTAATTTAATTTAATATTTAATTTTTTAAGCTTTTTCCCTTGTTTGTGATAAAAACAAATGCTCGAGCATCAATACTTGCCATTGAAAACCCCATAGGCAAGAATATCTCAAGCAATTTTTGCATGGAAGTTTTTACACTTTATATAATAAGTTCGACCAAGAAGTTGGTCTAGTACATTGTAGTCTTAAGATATTACTAAAACTGGGGGACTAACCGTTCAATAATTTCCATGCATTTTTCTTTTTGTTTTGTGTCTCCCTTCTAGCAAGTTTTGTTCCATAAAGTTCAAGTTGTTTAGTCTTATCTCTCGACTAATAAAAATTTATTCGAAATAGTTGAAGAGTGGGAAAATTTTTAAATTCGTTGCTGACTTTATTAGTCTTAGGCCAAAGATGTGGATTGCTTTCTTTCTTTTGAGTTAGCATTGTGGCTCTCTCTCTTTCTCTCTCTCTTTGTTTTTTTTTTTTGGCACTTTATACAGTAATTTAGAGATGTTTTTATCCGTAGCACATATGGGTTTGCTTTCAAAGGATCAAAGAGAAAGCATTTTCACTTGTGTTACTGTGAAAGAAAAAGGGAAAAAAATTCACTTGAAGTTGCATTTTCACTTGTGCATGCAGGCAGGTCCCCCATGAGAACTTGGTAGAATCACCATCCCAAGCTTATGTGCAGCCGTAAAAATTTCAAATCATTCACTTATCAGTATCAATGCATGAAGGTATGTAACTCGCTCCCCACATTTCACTTCATCTTTTCCAATGCCAAACTTATTAGCTGTAGCAGTAGTGAAGTAGCAATAGATAGTACTTTAGTAGTAGTATCAGTTGTAGTAGCATTAGTAGAATTAGTAGTACTTGTTAGTAGAAGCTATATTAATACAAGTTGGAGTTAGTTTTAGTAGCAATAATTGCAGTTATAGGAGTAGTTGTAGGACTAGGTGTAGCAATAATTTCTACTGTGGCGTAGAAATAGAAGTAGCGTATCCTTCATGGTAGCAGTAGCAATAGCAATAGCATTACCACAGTAGTAACAGTAGCCTTTGCAGTAGTAGTTGTAATATTAGGATTTGCTGTAGTAGTAGTAGTTAGAAAAAGTAGCATAAAAATAGCAAAAACATTATTGCAGTAGTAGCAGTAGTTAAATGATGCCAAAACTTACCGACCCTTAAAAGGATTCTATAAGTTAGTAATGGCGACTCTACCACTTAACGGTGGTGTCGGTAAACTTTATATGGTCAAAGTCAGAGGACTTTGAAAGAGTTTTCATTGCCAACACTCTGAAGCATTGGGAAACATGATGCCAAAAGCATTAGCATAGTATTATAGCAGTAGTTAAATGATGCCAAAACTTACCGACACCTAAATGGTGTATGTCGGTAAGTTAGTTAATGGGCGACTCTACCGCATAAAGGTAGTGTCGGTAAACATTATTTGTTCAAGGTTATAGGACTTTGACCAGCTTTATTATTCCCAATGCTTTGAAGCTTTGGGAAACATGATGCCAAAACATTTAGTGTTGTAGCATATCAATAGCATAGTAGTAGCAGTAGTTAAGTGATGCCAAAACTTACTGACACCTAAATGGATTCTGTAAGTTAGTAAATGGCAACTGTCCCACTTAGTGGTAGTGTCAGTAAACATTATTTGGTCAAGTTAGAGGACTTTGACTAGAATTTTCATTGCCAACGCTTTGAAGCATTGGGAAACATGATGCCAAGAGCGTTAGCGTAGTAGTATTAGTAGTTAATTGATGCCAAAACTTACCGACCCCTAAATGGATTCTGTAAGTTATTAAATGGCAACTACCACTTAACGGTAGCATCAGTAAACATTATTTGGTCAAAGTCAAAGGACTTTGACTAGATTTTTCATTCCCAATGCTCTGAAGCATTGAGAAGCATGATGTCAAAAGCATTATCGTTGTAGCATAGCAGTAGCGTAGTAGTAGCAGTAATTAAATGATGCCAAAAGGTAGGTGTCAGTTAGCTAATAACCAACACAATCACTTAATGGTAGCATCTATAAACAAATATTTGGTCACAAAGGACATTGACTAGCTTTTTCGTTCCCGATGCTCTGTAGCATTGGGAAACATGTGGCGGGTTTCCCCGGGTTTCCCACCACATTTTCAGTTTGCGCCTTTGATCAGGCAACTTCAGCATCAGGAAGTTTATTGTTGATTGGAAGCCAAATGTATAAATGGCCTTTTATCTTTATTTATTTATTTATTTTCTGAAGGCAAATCCAATGTTGGTTTGTAGGGATCAACTGCTATATAATTGTTTTCTTAATAGTGTTTTGAACTCTTAATGTTAAGTTATTTATTTATTTTTGTTAAGATTGACTTATACCGCTGTTAGTACTACTATGCAACTTGTATAACTTGTGCTATGAGATACTTGTATATGTAGCTTACGACTGGCTCTGTGCACAAAGTTTTATAGTGAGACATTCATGTTTTGACGCAACAGTATTCATGCTCATGCTTTTTTTTTTTTTTAAATAATTTCTTGATTATAGTCATTAGTTGATCTCTTTTTAATTTTAAATTATTGTTTTATTGTTACAAAGTTTGTCATTTACCGTCTCTAATTCTTTTCGCATGGTTTCGAATGACTTGTGGAATAATAAAAGACAACATTTTACATAAGTATACATATTGCTTTTTTTTTTTTTAATCTATATAGAAATGTGAGATACAATATTATATTTATTTTAATAACGTGATTTTTTCCTTACCCAATCCAATTGGAGCAATACTACCACTCGTAATTTTAGTTTCGTATGACAAC
The DNA here is from genome assembly GCA_025413485.1 of Ficus microcarpa. Taxonomy (NCBI): domain Eukaryota; kingdom Viridiplantae; phylum Streptophyta; class Magnoliopsida; order Rosales; family Moraceae; genus Ficus; species Ficus microcarpa. Next base: position 40,165 of record JAINRI010000165.1, read on the forward strand.
CAACTATTAAAAAATATATATCAAAAGAAAAATACACATATATATGTATATATATATTCTTATGTTTAAATGCAAGACTTAGTTTAAGAAACCAACCGGCGGAATTCCCTTTGATGGTTGAACACCCAGTTTCTCAAGAAATAACATTATTTTTAAGGCTCTGTTTAGTTTGACGGTTGGAGTTAAAATTTTTAAATTAGAGTTAATTGATTTTTCAACAATTTAAATATAATTTTTGTTGACTTTTCATAAAAAGATAAAAATTAAGATAAAAAATTTGAGTTAGAATTTAAATTTCCAAACAAATGCTAAATGTTCTACCCAAAAAAAAAAAACATAATTTTTAAAATGGGATTTGTAACTAAATGGCCTTTTTTTTTTTTTTTTTAAATAAGTTTCATAATAAATGGCTCAAATTTTAAAAAATGAGTTAAAAGACCTAAGTTTTAAAAAATTAGTTAAAATGCCTCAATCACTGATTAATCATAGTCAATCACCGATTAATCATAATCAAAATCAATAATTTTTCGGTCAATTAGTGATTAACTATACTAAATATTAAATGACAATTTTTTTAAATGGTTAATCAATTTTCTTAAATGGTCAATTAATGATTAACTATAGAACATAGTTAATTCGCTCAATCAGTTATTAACTTACAGTCAATCAGAATGACCATAAAGTTAGTCACCATATTTCATAGTCATTCATTGATTGATCAGGAATCAATCCCTGGAATCACTAAATTTTGGAGTCAGTTACTGATTAGCCATTACTAAATCGGTATCCTTTTAACATCCTTATCATTTACTCATCACACACGATATCAACAATAAAAAGAAAATACAATGAAGTTTGTCTAAATAAACAAACCCACTTCAAAAATGAAAGAAAATACATGGGACCTATTCAAACAAACCCGGTGATTCATAAAAACCCTTTGTCGGAAAGAACATGAAAGAAAAAAAGTCTGGCAACAGAAAAAGAAAAAGGTGCATGACCCATAATAAACAAAACACATTAAAAACCCAAAGGAAACTTATAAAAATGAATATACCATTCATAGAGCGATAAAGCAAAGGAAGATGAATAAATTCCGAAGCCAAAAATTACCTTTAAAATTAATGATGTTGAATCGAATAATTTACTAATTTATTTGCAAATAACTTCATGAAAATTTCGAGAAATCCTAACAATCAAATCACTCCACTATCATAAAGAATGAAGATATCTATTATAAGTTTCAAAAGAACTTTTGTCTGCAACCACAAGGATTTAATTACTGAGTTGTGTGCCATATATAGTTTGGTTCTCGAACAAAAAGATCCACCAACAACCTTTTGTGAATTTCTAAATTTTTCTACTCGTTTTATCATTCTTTATTTCAAGCCTTGTCCTATTGAAGAACATTATTCACATGTATCAACTGTTAAATTAAATTAAAATTTCAATAACAAATCATCATTTTACATGGGTTTTTTCTTTTTTTCTTTTTTTAAAGGATGGAACCTTGAATGAAAACTGGCACCAAAAAAAAGTAGTTTAAAATTTAGTTGCAGGAGCATTTTTAGAAAAATAAACGAAAAATATAATAACAAAAAAAAATAATATCGCTTTAAATTTGATTGAAGGTAATTTAAGAACTGATGTGAAGAAAATAAAGGATGACAATAAACTCCCATTTTAAGTTTTTAAGTAAATATCGGGCAAGTCACTCACAAGTATACTTCATTGATGCAAAAATTATTATAATATTAAGGTGCATTCATGATTTTTTATTTTTAGTTTTCAATTCATTGAATTGTGATGGAGGATTTGAATTTGAGACCTCAAGATTAGAAACAAATGCATGAGATTACCATTTTCTTATACTTGCAATCATGCATGTAGGATTTTTGTAACCCACTTTCATTTATTTTGATATATATTTTTTAAAGATTATTTCACATATATATATATATATTGATAAATAAAGGATCTAGTGGTGGTCCGTCATTTCCTATTTCGGTATATTGTGCAGGCAAGGTTTACAACTCCCCTGAGTTTGTAAGGGATTCGAACCTCTGATCTCCCAGTTGATGAGATCTTTAAGGTTGTCTCCCATGTCAACTCATCCACCCCTGCATGGGCAGATTATTTCATGTTTCTTAACATCTTATCTTAATCTTAATCTTAATATGTGTGTATATATATATATATATATATATATATAGTAGAGCCAAAATACGCATTCTTCTGCCATGTGTCACCCCATTGTTTTTTTACTTGTCTTTTATGCTTTTATGCTTTTTCTTTCTTTCTTTTTTTCTCTCATTTGTTTTCTTTTATGCTTTTATCTTTTATTTGTTTCTTTTATATTTTTCGTCTCTCATCACATATATTAACATATGTGAAGGATATATATGTATGAATCAGTTGTTTTTCTTTTCACTTATCTTTTATGAATTTATTATTTTTTCTTCTTTTATCTCTCTTTTTTTAAAATTTCTTTTATCTTTTTCGCATCAGTTGTTTTTCTTTTCACTTCTCTTTTATGAATTTATTATTTTTTCTTCTTTTATCTCTCTCTCTCTTTTGTATTTCTTTTATCTTTTTCGCTTCTCATTACATATATATACACGTATACATAATCCTCTATATATCTATTTAATAATAAATTTATGTCTATCATCAATAATTAAAGTGAGAATATATATTTTTTAGATTTTTTTCTTTAAAGTTTCGTAATGACGTTTCGATGTGATTTTTTAATCTAGTTAAAAATACTTTTATCTTTATTTTTCTTCTTATGTCGTTATGTGCTTTTATTATTATTATTTCCTTCTTAATTTATGGAGTTTTTTTTTTTTAGTTTCTTTATGATTTTTTAATTTGATTAAAAAAAGGTTTTGATTAAATTTTTTTTGAGTTTCGAAATGAAGTTTTGGTTTATTTATTTTTTTTATTTTTAAAGTTACATATGAAGTTTTGGTTTTTTTTTTCTATTTCTTTTTATTGATTAATTGTTTTGTACCTTTTCTTTTCTTTTATTTTTTATTTTCTTATTAAATTCTTATATTTTTAATTAATTTGGTTAAAAAGGGTTTTGTCTAAATTTTTTTGAAATGTCGTTGAGGAGTTTCAGTTTTTGTTTTTTAAGTTTTGTTTAAAGTTTCAGTTTTTTCTTTCTTTTCCTTATTTTATTGTTTTGTACTTTTTCTTTCTTTTTTTGTATTTTCTATTTAAATTCTTATATCTTTTAGCTATATATTATCACGCATGTTAAATTAGTATAGATATAAAAAAAAAAAAAAAAGGAATGCTAACTTCGTGGAGTCAGGAAAATAAGGAATGAAAAAAGAAAGAATGAGAAAAATCAATCCTTAAAATTTGAGACTCAAATTGTTATCAAGCTAAGGGGCTAATTGAGGAGGGTGACATGAACTTTAATATTAACTTTTTAACTTACGTATTATATTTTTGTTAGTAGATGTAACTAATTGATATGACAATATTTTAAACACTTACGAATAAAAAGTGGCAACTCCTGTGGCACATTGGTTGGTACTTAAAAAGTTAGGATTAAAATTGATATCCTTAGTATTTTTCATGACTAATTAATTAGGGCTTTCTGGTATTTTTATCTTCATTTGTTTATTTTTATTGTTGATGCTATTGCTGTTATTGTTATTATTATTATTTTTGCTACTAGAGATCCTAAATTAGGGGTTGTTCAGATACATATATATCCAAATGGAATTTTACAACTAAACTCCAAAACTATGAAATCTACATCTTATTTTCTTTCTCTTCCATTAAAAAAAACTTAAATTTAAAAATCTGTAATTTTCTTATTTAAAGTCGAAATGAGATGATTTACAAAAAAAAAAAAAAAAAAACGCCTAGAATGACGAGAGTAACGAAATAACATTCATATTGCAGTAGTTAAATGATGTCACAGTTATTATTGCTACTTCTAAAACTTTTGGTCTTGTTCACTAAGTTTTGATTATTAGTTGAAATGATATTTTCCAGACCATACAGTTTTTTGAGTGGAGACACTTGCCCTTTTCACTGTACAATGAGGAAGATGTCACATCAATCACTAAACAAACTTAGTGCTTGTTTTATAATATGTAATCAATATAATATGTTTTATTAAACTTGCTACTTGACTCTGCACTTTTAAGGAGCTTTTTGAATTAAAATGTTTGTAGGTCTTTTTGAGCGTAGTCAACGTTAGTATATCATTTATACTTCTGTTACAACTAGATCAGAGGCATTAAGATCATGTATCATTCACAAATGTTCTTCGCAATTGTATTCTTAGATTTAAGCTGAATTCTAAGTACTATGTTTGTTTGTTTGATTTTCCTAAAGCAATGGTAGTGAGAAGTTTATCTTAAACTCTTTTCCAAAATAAGCCAATACAACATAAATGAGTTAAGCGGGTTAAATTTTCTTCTTTTCTTCTTATGCAGTTATATAGGATAGTTCTCCTTTTACTAATAGCTTGTGCTGCTATTTTAATAATTTCTAATGGTTTTTCTTTTGGAAATTCTTCTCAAATCAGCTTATTGTTCAACTGGCGACGAAGGTTGTGCCCTTCGGATTAATGCTTTGGCGTAAGGACCTTGATGTCACGAGTCTTGAAAGGGTATGAACTCTTCCCACTCTTGTTCTTGTTCCATATTGATGAAACCTATTAAACCAAACTCTCTACAATAGCGTTCCTAGACTTTAAAAGAATTACATCTTTGTAGCCGGCACCAATAACACAAGGCTTTGATACAAAAGTCTCTCTTTACAGCCGTACACTCTTCACCTTCCGTTCAGATTTTATTATTATTATTATTATTTTTAAATTTAATTTAATTTTTAATTTTTTAATTAGTTAATTTTTATTTTAGGAGTGTCATGACAAATTTTTTTTTTTTTTTGCTCCCTCTTATATAGTTGGAATTTGGATTAGGAAAGCACTCTATTGATGGTTGTTCAACAACGATCCAAGCAGCCATCGCAAAAAGAGACCTTTTTCTAACTACTTTCATATACATATATATATGTATAATATTATTTGTTAGGTTTATGTACTTACACACATGCGCATACAAGCATACATACATGCATACATATGGGCTTGCATACATACGTGCATACATTCATGCATGCATGAATACACATATTAGTAGAACTTTACGTGCGCGATTTGAATCCTTTTTTGTAATTCGTGTTGTTATTTGATTTTTGTCAAATTCTTTAACAGGGCAGTTGCATGTCAGGCGAGGTTACTACCATATGAAAGGCCACTCCCGTCGCTTGGCTTATTTGGTCTATTTGGCTTAATGGTATTTGTTTTCAATCTTTTTTTTTTTTTTTTGATACTTTTGGTCTTTTACGTTGGGCTATTAAGATAGATTCGTTAATGCTCAATTTGAAAGTGTTACTGATCCTTTATACTTTCTGTTAGGAGAACGAGGTGCAATGACAAGTGGCTTATTCGGTCTATTTGGCTAATGAAGATGCCAGTGTTTTGAGTTTGTTGGATCCAAAATCAATGGTTTTTGTTTTCAATCTCTCTGTTTTTTTTTATTTTTTATTTTTTGATACTTTGGTCCTTTAGCTTGGGCTATTAAGTATTGTTTTGTATACCAGTCACTTTTTGTCTACCTGTTAAGATAAATTAATTCATTACATCTCTTTAGTTTCATGCAGTTTGCTATTGGAAACACGTAGGTTGACAACATAATAGGAAACTTCTCCAACAGTTCTCCAAAGATTCCAATGTATGTAACTTTATTATTATTATTATTATTTTGGTCTTTTCATATCATAGGGAGATAGACCTTTAGAGCAAGAGAAAACTAGTTATAAGGCCATCCAATGATAATCTACTGATGGCTAACTAACCGAGTGATTAATCATTCCTTTTTATTTTTTAAGAAACTTTATTATGACCAGAATTCAAATGTCATAGATAATTATAAAAATAGAAGTTCCTATGTGACATAATTCTCACTTTAAATCCTAACACTAGCTGTGTTTTCGTCTGTAGCGCCTACGGGATTGCTTAGAAGGATTGAAGAGAAATTGGTTAGGGAGCTCTTCACTTGGAGTTGGTTGCATTGACATTCCTTATTCCCTTTTCTTTTCACATCTTTTTTAGATGTCTGACAGGTTGGTAATCTCTCTTTGTTTTTAAACAACTCATCTTAATTTTACTTGATGTTTCTCGTCCAGCTTCCATTTGGATACTAGGAATCAGGTTACTGAGAGCTTATAGCTATGTTGCAAAAATATATTGGGTCTGAACAGACAATTGTTTTTTGGTCTGAACAGGGACATAGGATGAGAAGAATCCTATAGACGTGATCCTGATTCTTCCAAGCTTTTTCCCTTGTTTGTGATAAAAACAAATGCTCGAGCATCAATACTTGCCATTGAAAACCCCATAGGCAAGAATATCTCTAGCAATTTTTGCATTGAAGCTTTTACACTTTATATAATAAGTTCGACCAAGAAGTTGGTCTAGTACATTGTAGTCTTAAGATATTACTAAAACTGGGGGACTAACCGTTCAATAATTTCCATGCATTTTTCTTTTTGTTTTGTGTCTCCCTTCTAGCATGTTTTGGAATCCATAAAGTTCAAGTTGTTTAGTCTTATCTCTCGACTAATAAAAATTTATTCGAAATAGTTGAAGAGTGGGAAAATTTTTAAATTCGTTGCTGACTTTATTAGTCTTAGGCCAAAGATGTGGATTGCTTTCTTTCTTTTGAGTTAGCATTGTGGCTCTCTCTCTCTCTCTCTCTCTCTCTCTCTGTTTTTTTTTTTTTTTTGCACTTTATACAGTAATTTAGAGATGTTTTTATCCGTAGCACATACGGGTTTGCTTTCAAAGGATCAAAGAGAAATTACTCTTGGACTTATTCACCACAAAGACTCTTGAATTGAAAATTCCTTTTCTTCTTTTCACTACACATTTTTTTTTAACTGAAATATATTAGTAGTCTTTGGCCGAGTTTGATGGCTTTTATTGCTTGTAGGTTTATGGATGATTCAGAGGATTGGCCTTGGAAGAAGGAGCAATCGTGATGCAGAACTATGCTCACATTCCTTATAGGTGACTATTTTGTCTCTCTAGATTGAAAAATCAGCTTTGTGCTGATGTTACTGTGAAAGAAAAGGGAAAGAAATTCACTTGAAGTTGCATTTTCACTTGTACATGCAGGCAGGTACCCCATGAGAACTTGGTAGAATCACCATCCCAAGCTTATGTGCAGCCGTAAAAATTTCAAATCATTCACTTATCAGTATCCATGCATAGAGGTATGTAACTCGCACCCCACATTTCACTTCATCTTTTCCAATGCCAAACTTATTAGCTGTAGCAGTAGTGAAGTAGCAATAGATAGTACTTTAGTAGTAGTATCAGTTGTAGTAGCATTAGTAGAATTAATAGTACTTGTTAGTAGAAGCTATATTAATACAAGTTGGAGTTAGTTTCAGTAGCAATAATTGCAGTTATAGGAGTAGTTGTAGGACTAGGTAGTAAATGCAGCGTAGAAATAGAAGTAGCGTATCCGTCATGGTAGCAGTAGCAATAGCAATAGCATTACCACAGTAGTAACAATAGCCTTTGCGGCAGTAGTTGTAATATTAGGATTTGTTGTAGTAGTAGTAGAAGTAGGAGTTAGTTTCAGTAGCAATAATTGCAGTTATAGTAGGAGTAGTTGTAGGACTAGGTGTAGCAATAATTTCTACTGTGGCGTAGAAATAGAAGTAGCGTATCCTTCATGGTAGCAGTAGCAATAGCAATAGCATTACCACAGTAGTAACAGTAGCCTTTGCGGCAGTAGTTGTAATATTAGGATTTGCTGTAGTAGTAGTAGAAGTAGGAGTTAGTTTCAATAGCAATAATTGCAGTTATAGTAGGAGTAGTTGTAGGACTAGGTGTAGCAATAATTTCTACTGTGGCGTAGAAATAGAAGTAGCGTATCCTTCATGGTAGCAGTAGCAATAGCAATAGCATTACCACAGTAGTAACAGTAGCCTTTGCAGTAGTAGTTGTAATATTAGGATTTGCTGTAGTAGTAGTAGTAGTTAGAAAAAGTAGCATAAAAATAGCAAAAACATTATTGCAGTAGCAGCAGTAGTTAAATGATGCCAAAACTTACCGACCCTTAAAAGGATTCTATAAGTTAGTAATGGCGACTCTACCACTTAACGGTGGTGTCGGTAAACTTTATATGGTCAAAGTCAGAGGACTTTGAAAGAGTTTTCATTGCCAACACTCTGAAACATTGGAAAACATGATGCCAAAAGCATTAGCATAGTATTATAGCAGTAGTTAAATGATGCCAAAACTTACCGACACCAAAATGGTGTATGTCGGTAAGTTAGTTAATGGGCGACTCTACCGCATAAAGGTAGTGTCGGTAAACATTATTTGTTCAAAGTTATAGGACTTTGACCAGCTTTATTATTCCCAATGCTTTGAAGCTTTGGGAAACATGATGCCAAAAGCATTTAGTGTTGTAGCATATCAATGGCATAGCAGTAGCAGTAGTTAAGTGATGCCAAAACTTACCGACACCTAAATGGATTCTATAAGTTAGTAAATGGCAACTGTCCCACTTAACGGTAGTGTCAGTAAACATTATTTGGTCAAGTCAGAGGACTTTGACTAGAATTTTCATTGCCAACGCTCTGAAGCATTGGGAAACATGATGCCAAGAGCGTTAGCGTAGTAGTAGTAGTAGTTAATTGATGCCAAAACTTACCGACCCTAATGGATTCTGTAAGTTATTAAATGGCAACTACCACTTAACGGTAGCATCGGTAAACATTTTGGTCAAAGTCAAAGGACTTTTGACTAGATTTTTCATTCCCAATGCTCTGAAGCTTGGGAAGCATGATGTCAAAGCATTATCGTTGTAGCATAGCAGTAGCGTAGTAGTAGCAGTAATTAAATGATGCCAAAAGGTAGTGTCAGTTAGTTAATAACCAACACAATCACTTAATGGTAGCATCTATAAACAAATATTTGATCACAAAGGACATTGACTAGCTTTTCGTTCCCGATGCTCTGTAGCATTGGGAAACATGTGGCGGGTTTCCCCGGGTTTCCCACACATTTTCGTTTCCCAGGTTTCCCACACATTTTCAGTTTGCGCCTTTGATCAGGCAACTTCAGCATCATGAAGTTTATTGTTGATTGGAAGCTGATTGGAAGCCAAATGTATAAATGGCCTTTTATCTTTATTTATTTATTTATTTTGAAGGCAAATCCAATGTTGGTTTGTAGCGATCAACTGCTATATAATTGTTTTCTTAATAGTGTTTTGAACTCTTAATTGCAAGTTATTATTATTTTTTTTAAGACTGACTTATACCACTGTTAGTACTACTATGCAACTTGTATAACTTGTGCTATGAGATACTTGTATATGTAGCTACGACTGGCTCTATGCACAAAGTTTATAGTGTGACATTCATGTTTTGACGCACAGTATTCATGCTCATGTTTTTTTTTTTTAAATAATTCTTGATTATATCATCAGTTGATCTCTTTTTAATTTTAAATTATTGTTTTATTTTACAAGTTTGTCATTTACCGTCTCTAATTCTTTTCGCACGGTTTCGAATGACTTGTGAATAATAAAAAACAACATTTACTTAAGTATACATATTGCTTTTTTTTTTTTAATGTATATAGAAATGTGAGATACAATATTATATTTATTTAATAACGTAATTTTTTCCTTACCCAATCCAATTGGAGCAATACAATACTCGTAATTTTAGTTTCGTATGAAACCAACTATTAAAAAATATATATCAAAAGAAAATACACACACACATATATATATATATATATATATTCTTACGTTTAAATGCAAGACTTAGTTTAAGAAACCAACCGGCGGAATTCCTTTGATGGTTGAAAACCCAGTTTCTCAAGAAATAACATTATTTTAAGGGTCTGTTTAGTTTGACGGTTGGAGTTAAAATTTTAAATTAGAGTTAATTGATTTTCAACAATTTAGATATAATTTTTGTTGACTTTTCATAAAAAGATAAAAATTAAGATAAAAATTTGAGTAGAATTTAAATTTCCAAACAAAGGCTAAATGTTCTACTACAAAAAAAACCAAAAAAAAATAATTTTAAAATGGGATTTGTAACTAAATGGCCTTTTTTTTTTAAATAAGTTTCATAATAAATGGCTCAAATTTTAAAAAATGAGTTAAAAGACCTAAGTTTAATAAATTAGTTAAAATTCCTCAATCACTGATTATCATAGTCAATCACTAATTAATCATAATCAAAATCAATAATTTTTCGGTCAATTAGTGATTAACTATACTAAATATTAAATGATAATTTTTTTAAATGGTTAATCAATTTTCTTAAATGGTCAATTAATGATTAACTATAAAACATAGTTAATTCGCTCAGTCAGTTATTAACTCACAGTCAATCAGAATGACCATAAAGTTAGTCACCATATTTCAATAGTCATTCATTGATTGATCAGGAATCAATC
>JAINRI010000166.1:0-12878 GCA_025413485.1 Ficus microcarpa
GAACTCGTACTCAGAATATGCCACAGCAACTTTTATGAACTTACTTACGACGATATCTTTAACCTTGACCTTGTCTATACCCTTTCTGGCTCTAACATGAGATTCTTGGTAAACACATGATTTGATATTTTGTGGGAGGTGCCATACAAAAAATCTATAATGGGACTTTTTATATACCTTTTTAACAGCATTACGGATGCTTTGGTGCCTATCAAAAATGATGACCAACCCTTCATCATCGGGTATGAGCTCCTCAAGTTTCATCATAAACCATTTATATGAGTTGTCATTCTTCGAGTCAATCACTTCCTAAGCAAGAGAATATTGATGTTAGTTGCCATCTTGGGCGGTGGCGACGATCATTGTTCCCTTGTATTTAGTCTTTAAGAAGGTTCCATCAACCATAATCACCTTTCTCATTACTTTAAATCCCTCAATGCACGCACCCAATGCAATGAAAAGGTACTTGAACCTTTAATCCTTGTCTGCTACCAAATATGTGACCATGCCATGGTTCATTAACTTTATCATGCGCAAATAGCTAAGAAGAATCTCGAAATTGACCTTTGGTACACTCCTAACATCACTTGCTGCTTTTCGTTTGCCCCTCCAAGCTTTAAAGTAGGATATTAACACGCCACGATTTTTCACCATGTCTATCACTCTCTTCGAGGTAGGTATCTCAAGCTGGCCTAGAAACTCCTTTCTTAATATATCTGAAACTAATGCTTCGTTTGGCATTCGAGTTTAACTCCAACTAAATTATACTTTTTCATTTCAATTTTTATCTTTTTCTGAAAAGTTAATAAAATCTGAAAATTCAATAAAGTTTATAACTAATTTTTAAAAAGTCAGCTCAATTTAAACTTAAAAATTTCATCCAACTCATTCACCAAACAGACCCTAAATCTATAGTTGCTTGTATGTTTCTCTTATCCACCAAACTAACAAAGCAAGTATGAATGTTGCAATATGTTCGGAGAGAGAAACGATCTAAGTTTGTGATCCTTACAGCTCGTAATGCCCACTTGCAATATGAGATTGTACATTTCACCACAAATAACTTTGTGGTTGACTTGACTATTTAATAATCAAAACAAACTTTCAATAAAGCATCGGTTACCAAGTTCTTCACCTCATTCTTGCTTTCAAATTCCTGACTAGCTGCAACACCTATACCATCATCAAAACTAAAGGACATAGAAGTGTCATCTATTGCTAATGGTTCACAATGATCCATGACCGGGTCTAGTTCTATGCATGAATGTTGTCGTTTCGGAGTTGGGGCAGATGTCATTGTCTCCTAATTAGGGCGTTCCCCCAAGATAGGTACATCTAAAACATCACCTTCGTAGCCTAGTGCAGAAGCAGCATCATAAACCCTTGGTGCTTCCATGTCGATGTCAAAGTACTCATCTTGAACATTTCCATAATTTTTCATATTGCATTATTCATCTTCTTCATCTTTAAGTGCTATTTTATCATTGTTATCACTTCTTTTAACATTTTTCATAAGCTCAACATGTAGCATACTTTTACATTGTGAAGTTTTACAAAAGTCTAAAAGATAACACTTAACATCAAAATAATCCAAAATGAGTTTAGGACCTGACGACATTATACACAAAGGAATGCAACTTAATTTTAATTCCGCACTCTTTTTGTCTACATGAAGCCTTTTAAATATGCAATCAATAAATTCAGAATATTTCACCTTATCCGGATCATCTAATAGTACTATACTCTTGATTTCCTTATTCCTCCTGCACCATTCATATGACCCGTCATCTTTCTCCTACCATTCTCCATCATATCAAAAATAAGTCACAATCTCACTCATTTTCCTTTAAATAAATAAGAAAAAAACAAAAAGAATGAAAAATTGAAAACTAGTTCAAAACTACTGGACCGTCCCCAAAACTACTAAATCGGTCAGGTAGGTTCGGCCGGTCAGGTTGGTCTAGTTAGTTTGGCTGGTTTGGTCACTGTACTGTTTTTAGAAGAGATTTTGCAAATTTATAGATTTTACAAGCCGAAATTTAGTGCAAAATAGGTTGAATTATTGTTGTTTTACTATATTAAACTCCATAACCATGAATGTCTAACCTTTGAACAACTTTGAAAACAATTTAAATAAAAGATTAGAGGATTTGAGATGGACTTATCAAAATTTTAGAGATTTTACAAACTTTTAGTACTTCCTCTCCTCTTCTCGTGGTTGGAAATCGATGCTCAAAATGTGAAAATGGTGCAAGTTATTAATCCAAATACAAGGATGGTCGTTTTGAGGGGGATGATGATGATGAAAAATGACGGTGAATAAGATGACATTTTCTTTTTTTTGACAATAGGAGCGGATTTTTTCAACAATATGAGTTTTTTTTTTTTTAAAGGAAGAAGATAGTCCTTTTATTTTATATTCCTTTATTTTATTTTTTACTCGTAAATGGTATTTTAAAGAAAACATGATGTCCATTAATGAATGAGACCGTCCTTGCAGTATTTTCTCTTTGGGGTCTAGTGTTGCAATATGATGACTATTTTAATCCTATATTTGCAAAAAACCGCCCATAAAGTAACAAACAAACAGACAAAGGTATGGTTGGCTTTATGCCACCCCAAAATTAAAATAATAATAATAATAATAATAATAATAATAAATAAAAATTATCGAAAGGAGTAAATAGTAATTTTAAAAAATAATTAAAATAAATAATAAGTTTTTTAAATAGTTAATTTATTAAGTAAATAAGAAATTTATTTTTAAAAAAATGTGAATTAGATGTTTTAAGACCTTATTATTTATTTTTAAGTATTCTATATATATTATAATTTTTCTTTTATTATTTAGGAATTAATTTTAAAAATCTCCTCTTGATTATGAACTTTTGTAACACTATAATATTGAGTCCCATGATCCATACTCTAGAAATAAAAATTTACCTTGTGTTAAGATTATGGAGAAAACACCATGTCACATTATGGAAGAGTGTTGGTTAAGATATTAAACTACGCTTGCGTTTGGTAAAACAGTTTGAGTTAAGATTTTTAAGTTGAGTTGAAGATAAGTTAAGTTGAGAGTTTGAGTTGTGCATTTGGTAAAAAGTTTGAGTTGAAAAGTTTAACTTAAGTTGAGTGTTTGGATGTAAAAAGTTTGAGTTGAAAAGTATAACTTTATAAAAGGTGTGTTTGTAACTTAGGTTCCAAGTAAAAATTTTCATCTCATTTTTTGTCCTTTTCTTATATGTTTTAAAAAATTATAACTAGTTTTTGAAAAGTCAACTAACCCCAACTTAATAAATGAAATCTCCAACTAACTTACCAAATGGAGTCTAACATTCCATTGTATTGTTATGGAAAAATGGGAAAAAAGATTTGAAGTAAAATGGAATTTGAACATCACCAGAATACCTCAAAATTTTTTCTATATTATTTACATCGCCATAACATACAACAAGAATAATGTCAATTGCTAACTAGTTTTATGAATATAACATAGGCCTTAATTTCAAGTTGATTTATACTGTGGAAATTGTTGATATCTGTCCCACATTTCATCGGCCAAAACTTCCTTCCCCTGATTCATTGGACCTTGTGTCGATACATCTTGCTGGCTTATAATACTTGGACCAGCATCATTGGCCCCGTCGGTCAACTCGACATCCGCGTTAACATCAACATCTCTAACTACAGGCACACCATCTATTAAATACTCTTCCAGAATAGGATCCTCAACCTATACCATCCTAATTAAATTATGAATGATCGCACAAGCCACTGGAATCATGACTTGTTTTTCCATGGGATAATTGTTGATGCCTTTCAGTATTTTAAATCTGGCCTTCCATACACCAAAAGTCCGTTCAATGCAATTCCACAGAGATGAGTGCGTGTAATTAAATACTTCCCTCCGGGTTTCGAGTCTGCCACGACGTTTCTGATATCCAGGTAAATGATACATCTCTCATCGAAATGGACTAAGGAAACAATCCTTATTCGCATATCCCGAATCAGCCAAGTAAAATTTTCCTACAAATTAAACATTGCATTATCAATACCAACCCAATATTTTTTAATTACAATTTATTTATAAATAATCATATCATGTGGTAGATGATCTTACCAGGTGGTGGTATTGGGAAACCATGAAATGCTATTACCTTTTTCAATATTCTAGCATCATGACAAGATCCCTCATTGCCGGCCAACATATATGTAAATTTCATATCGAATGAATAGGCGACTAATACATTCTGCGAAAGTACACCTTTTCGATTAATCCAAACTTCAGAATTTTCCTCCCGTGACATACATGGTATGTGTGTTTCATCTATAACGCCAATATAGTCCTGCATGAAGAAGTAAAATGTTGACTTAGGTCTACCAGCATTAATAACATGGGTTGAATAAAAAATTTTGGGATCAGAAATTTTTTTATAATTCATAAATATGATCATACGATGCGAAGATATCAATAACGTACATCAAACCCTGGCCTATATTTATAGGAATGCTTCGTAATAGTAGGTTGAAACTTTTTGTAGTCGGGCGGTCTGATGAATTCATCTTTTAGAGCACAAATAGCCGTCAACACTTTAAAGAACCAACATGAAGTTGTCTCTCTAGAATGCTGGAACAAATACGATATGTGTCTGTTTGTTGCGCCTTGTGTACAAATCGATAAAAAAATGAACAGCTGCTCGTTGACATTCATGTAATGTGTTGGTCTCAATAATTTCCTACTACCTAATACGTCACTTAGTGCTCTGAATGTATCTGATTTCACTCTTAGCAAATCTTGAATGATTTATTCATGTCCATTTAATATCTCTTCTGCCCGCTGACTACCAGTTAGATTTGAATTATGCATTGGTTTTAGAGCTCTTCGTCTTTTACGCTTACTAGCATCACGGTAACAATTGCCATCACAAGCAACCATTATCGTTGCGTTGGTCGTTTTCTGAGGCTTGGTGATCATCTTCATGTTCGGATGCGGAACTAGACTTGTTCATATTGAGAATGACGTAATCGGAGCTAAATTTGGTTGTTTACATGTTATAGATCAAATTTTCCCAAAATAAGTTGAATTAGTCGCAATACCATTATAATTAATATTGATCCCTTATTGTTTCAAATTCGGTATATAATTATTTAATTATCCACAAACGATACAAAACATAACGTACCTTAACAATGAAATGACTGATATAATGTAAAGTAAAATCGCGTAACCAACAATTTAGCCAAATGTTTAAAAATAAACGAACTAAATAACGTACCCAGAATCCAATAAACATAATAAAAAAAATATTGTCCATGTTATGGCTAAATAAAAAGAACGTTAAAAAAAAAACCAATAACATGAGACTCAATTGGCCGGTGGCGACTGGGATTTTACAACAGAGTCAATAATGCCCCTCCGATCGTCATTGGGAAGCTGATAGAAGGTACACTGCAACCGCGAATAAGAATTGAAGTAGTGTCACATAATCGTCCGCTAATTTTGTGGAATACCCATCTCATTCATAATATTCATGCACATGAGCAAGTGATCCTGTCGGCTTGATTGGTCGCCATTTGTGCCCGATTGCGATCAACTTTTAAAATGATTGACTATTTCCTATATTGTCGAGAAAGTCATCTCGTTCGTTGCGTTTCTTCATTTCCTCTTACCAGCACTTCCCCTAGATCGGGATGGACCTGCATCATACCCTCCCCTATGACGATCATCGAACCCAGCCCCCCTTCTTCTTCGTAAATGATTGCCCCCTTTCCCCCCTGCACGCCGATCACCGAACCTACACCCCCTACTTCTCTATCGTCAATTGCCCCTCATCAATTGCTGAACCCAACCCCCCATAAGACTTAAGATCCAGAACCCCCCACTCCTTCACCCCCTGACGCACGTTGGTTGCTGAACCTAACATCCTTTCTTCGTCGCAGATCGCCCCCTCTCGCGCTGTCCAGCCCTAAAACCTAACTCCCCCTTCTTTTTCGTCGCCGATCCCTTATTAAAAATAATACCCCATAATTTACAATAAAAAAGAAGAAGACAAAGAAGAATGAGAGAGAGAAACCCACCCCCCCACCTCACCAATGAATTCAAGATCCAGCTGCCCCCTCCCCCGTGTCGGTCACTGAACGCAGCCCCCCCTCTTTCTCCATAAACGATTGCCCCCTCCCCCTACATGCCGGTTGTCGAACATACACCTCTTCCTTCTCTATTGTCGATTGCCCTCCACCAATTGCTGAACCCAGCCCCTCATAAGAACTTAAGATCCAGAACCCCCCCACCCCCTTACCCCCCAACGTACATCAATTGCCAAACCCAATATCCTTTCTTTTTTCATCATCGATCACCCCCCCTTGCGCCGTTCAGCCCTAAAACCTAACTCCCTCTCCTTCTTCATCGTCGATCCCTACAACACCCCCCCCCCCCAGCCTGCCGAACTCAAGATAAAGCCCCTAAGTTAATCCCCAAAACCCACCCGCCCTCGGGCCGTCCCCAAAAACCCAGCCCCCGCCAGTTAATCCCAGTTTTTACTGCTTAAATTCAAGCAGTGGAAATGGATAGATCACAATTTTTACTGCTTAGAAAGAAATGAGAGAGATCACATGTATTGGATATGACTTATTTCGTTATAAATTTAACGAAATTAGATGGAAAGGAATAAGATTACCAAAGTTTAGAGAATTTAGGATCATCTCGACCAAAGTAAAAAAAATAGGGATCAAATTATCACCTTCTAAAGAGTTCAGGGGTTACTTTGGCCTATTACTTTGATAGAATTGCCAAGAGCTCTCCAATTTCTAAACTAAAGGGATTTAACGCCAGTGAGCTCGCTATCTTATGGACATTGGTGAGAGCACATCACGAATGCCGCCGCCCTCTGAGTCGTCGAATCTCACGGACCTGCAAGTCACCCTCTGACGTGGGTCATGACGTACGCACCGTCCCTTTTTCGAATTTCAAGCCCACCAATTGGGTGAAAATCTAGCGTGAAGATGGGCGACGAGATTTGGATTCCAGCTTTCGCTTGAGATGCCAAGAAAGGCATAGAGTGGATGAAGTTTCTGACAACGACAAGGGCGATCCCCCATAGGTGCCAGAACCGTGTCAAATTTGGACAATTGGCGCCTTCCCTTTACTAGATATGTGCGACCCATAGTGGCTGATGGCAGCCCTATGTCCAACCCACCGAATTGGCAGCCCTTGGTAACCCACCAGCGTTTGGCTACATCTTACAGCAGCAGAAACAATCCTCTTGGCTTAGACGACTCATTAAATGAGCGGTGTTAACCACCAGACGAAGGCCAACATCCTTGAGTAGTGGCATTTCTGAGCAGTAGAGTTTCTTTGACAGTCATTAGTCCCTACAAAAAAATAGTAAGCTATACAGTCCCACATCGCTTAGGAATGAATATATGTGATGGTTCATAAGTCAAGAAACCACCTCCTAATGGTATGAAGTTTTGAAGGATGAGTCTAATAGTAAAACTGTATGGGCATAATGTCAAAAATGGATAATATCATACCAAAGAGATGAATGTGTCATCACAAACCCTCTCCCAAAAAAAAAAAAAAAAAATTTCAGGTGTGATCATGTGTTTCAATTCTACAATAATTTTAATGTAAACTTTTAATCTGAACCGATAAAAGTTGATCTAAGGATCAAAAATTTTTTCCCCATCAATTGAGTAAAGTTAGAGGGTCTCATTATAGAATTGCCCTTTTTCCTCAAAAATTTTATATTTTTATAGTTGACTCATTTAAAATACTTTTTATTTTTTATTTTTTATTTTTCAATTTGTCCCTATGTAAAATAACATTTTTTTAAATATGTCTCAATAAATTTTTTTATTACAATTCTTCAAATTGTTATTGGATACTGGATTTTGTTAAACTCTTTAAGAGATAATAAATAAATTAAGAAAAGATATTGATTTCTTAAAAAATTTAGCATCTATTAATTATCTTATACCAAAAAAAATTAACATTTGTGTATTCTTAAAAAAAAAATCAACACATTAAATCCATTCGCACGTGCCCAAAAACTAGTTTCTCTAAAAAAGATGGAGTTCTTTCTAATCTAAAATTTAACTTATCTTAGTAAGGACTATTTTGTACCATCCATGTTGATCGATTAGGAGTAAATTCGATAAGACATATTGTATTGAACTTTAACTTTTTCAATTAGAGGTAAAAAAATTCGAAACTACTGTAATTAGATACTAATCCAAAGGAAAAAAATTTTTTTTGGACAATCTTGAAATTGACCCTAATTTTTGTTATTCTTTTAAAATATGCTACATTCCTTTAAAATAGACTATTTTGCTACAACGACCCGACTTTTCAAACTGTTAACTAATTTACTTATTATTAATTCATTTAATCTTAACACTTGTTTATATTAGATTCCAAAAATACATTTATTTTGTTTTTACCTACAGATTATGCTTGTACTTAAAGAGCTTAATAAACTAAAATATTAATTAAGGAAATTGAAATTTCTAAATAATAAATATCCTATTCAAATTCGTACTTAGATAATATTTAAAAAATTATAACGTCATGTAAGTTAAAAGAAAATACTCTAAAGTCTTTTTCTTATAAAGTACTTCTACTTGTTTAGTAGTACAAAATATTTAAAAACATAGTTATAAATATAGTTGACATAAAATAATTTAAGAAATCTAAATGTAGAAATTAAGTTCGTAATGGTATCACACTTCCTTCCTTCATCATCTCTACACAGTTTCGTCAGTCCAGAAAAAATCTAAATGACGGGCTGCCTACTTGTGTTACCTACAGCATGAACACACATATATCAGCTTTCACTTAGTAAGTATAAATAATACCTCACAAAACAATTTCATAAAATCATATTATCACACGTAATAACATGAATGTTCAAAAATGCATGTGATCTATGTGTGTTCAATTATGCTTCATTATATACTTGTATTGTCTACTTAAGGGTCCCTATGTCGTACCCATATGCGCACAACCAATAAAGAGTTGGGGGAGCAACCCTCAAACCACTTCCAAGATCATAACTTATAACTTTCGTTCTTATCATATTTTCTCACTAATTAGAGGTTGGTACGCCACTTATTCCTATTTTTCGTTAGCCTCCTTCTTATTAATTGTGACAGTGTGAAGATTTACATGTCACTATGCATCTATCATTATGACATAAATATCTATGAGGCATGTCGATCCTTTTAGTACAAAAGAAATTATGTACATCAAATGCTTAATCAAAGTAATACATATAACTCATATACCAATCATATCATCAAGACAAATTATAGCAAACATAGAGCATCAATAAACAAAAACATTTTGTTCCATACCGTAAGTGAGATTCGTACTTACTTGTCTTACGTGCTTAAACTTCTGGAGTTGTGCCTCCTACACACAAGTTAGATAAATTATCCTAATTTAACAATATATTATTATGAGATAGAATCATAATTATATTACTTTATTTATTTTATAAATTAAAGTGAACTTAATTTATTTATATCATAATTAACCTTAATAATTAATTTATATTAATTATTAAGTATTAAATAATTTTTTACTAATTATTATTTAATTAATTTAATTTTACTTAATTTAATTGATTAATTAATCAATTGATTAACTAATTAATTAGATATTAGTTAATTATTATTTTATTTAATTAAGTAATAATAATTAAATTACATAATTTTAATTAACTAATTAATAATTATATCATTAATAATTTAATTATGTTACTTAAATATCATTTCTCATATAATAATTATTAATTATTAATTCTCATATTAATAATTATTAATTAGATTATTCTAATAATTAATGTTTGATTACTCTCTAATTAATCATCCATAATTATATTAACAATTATATCAATGATTAATTATCAATTAATCTCTAATTAATCATGTATTATAATCATATAGTTACTTAACATAATAATCTTACTTATACAACTAATTATCACTTATTAACTCTTATAATTAATTAATTAATTAATTATTATTTTATTAATTACTAATTAACTTTCTAAGCTTAATTACATTTTTGTTATATATTTATTAGTTTATTAGTTTATTTATTGCTTAATTAATTAATTAATCAAGGTGATAAGGAGTCACCTAAGTATATACCTTCCATTTAGTATTAAGTTTATAAGGCCCAATCTCATTAGTTATGATCATTTAATTGGGCTAATATAGTCTCTTGGTATATGCCTAGTAATCATCTAGTGTGCTTTATCTTACTCCATTTAAAAACTTGTGATTCAACTTTATAAAGTTAGGATTTTTCACATAATTTGATCATACTCTTAATACCAACTTATTTCATACATTAATATATATATGTTATGATTTACTCTTATGTCATATTTTAATGTTTAATCGTTTTATTGGTGTAGGATTTTAACTTGTAAGATTTATTTATTTTTTAATTTGAGTATAATCCTATTTTGGACACTTGATAACTCATTAGAAAACTTGAAGTATTTAGTTTCTGTCTTTATAATTTGTTTTCCAAGATTTCAAGCGTTTCAAACATTAATTTGGACATTTTTCTAAGTATCTTATGGTGAAATCTTAGTTTACCAGATTATAATACAATATTATGTGATTTATTAAAATATAAATATCCGTTTTAAACACATGAGAAAACTTAGGTTTTGTTACTGTTGGTACCACGAATGTACCATATGTCCAGATTTATGTATAAATTTAGAAAAATTATAACAATTCACTTACAAGTCTAAATAAGGCAAAATATATGTAATTAAAAAGCTTATGGTTCTAGTTCATACAATAAGAATAGTTTTATTAAAAAATTATGATTTCCTAATCAAAAAATACAAAACCCGTGGCTGGTATAGGGTTCCAGCAAAAACTCTCAATTCGTGGTCCAAAATTATAAAATTCATCAAAAACTATATATTTATTCGTTTGAGATGGATGATACCTTGTTTGAAAGTTTAAAGAATCTAGTTTTCAGATCTATAACATATAATCCAAAATTTTGAGACTAAAGGGTTCGGAGTACATAAAACTCATGGCTAGACTGTACCCCAGAGGTTCATTTTCTCTCTAGCTTTGTGTCACAATTTCAAATATACATAACTTTAAACATACAACAGCAAACAAAGTGATTTCAAAGCCTAAAATGAAGCTTATCCTTTGTAGAATCTTATCGTGTAATTTATTTTTCATATTAAAGTTTCTAATGTATGCTATATTACTACAACTGCTATAAGCTCTAACAAAATTCGTAGATCTTACCTAAATGTTTCGTAGATCCTTTAAAATCTCGGATCTCTAAAGTTCTTATCAAAACCTTTTCCTCCGTAAGAAAAGTTTAACATTAATATTCTAACTAAACATCATGCTTTGGTTCTCCAAAAATGACGAAAACACAAAGAATACCACTATATTACCTCTTGTAATACGTCCTCTAACTCCGCCTCATACTTCTTCGAACTTGATAATAGGGTTGCTTGAAGCTTGAAAATAGAGGGAAAATGTGCTAGAGGGGTGTTGGAGATGGAGAATAGTGTTGCTTGTTTTTTTTTTTTTTTTTGACCTTAGTAGTAGCTAGAAAAGTTAGGGTTTTTGAGCTTAACTCATGTGAGAATAAAATAAGATGTTAGGGGCTTGTTTTCAGTCAACATTTGCTTTAAATGATCTATATTTTGAAAGATAAAAAATTAAAAATTTTGGTTGATTCTCCCATTGCATTGCGGCTAATTAAGGGAGGGAGTTGGTGTGAAAATTTTGTTTAACAAAGTGGAAGACAATATGCCACTTTCACTTATACCTTCTTTGTGTCATATTGCCAAAATAAGTCATACCATCTCTTACATGAGGTTGCATGCATACACCACTTTCCTTTTTTTTTTTCTTATTTGTTTAAATTTCTTCTTGCTTTTGACCACACAAATCTGGATCTCCCCTTTGATTTCTCTTTTTTTTTTTTTTTCTTTTTTCCAATTTTCCACCATTGATGAAAGGGCGTCATCTTTGTTCTCATCCATTAGATCTTCCATCATATCAATCTTTACCCTAAGCTCTTATTAGACACTTATCATCCAAAGTTTGACTATTAATTTGCCTAAGATCGTTTAATATAAAAATTACACTATTGATTTCACATCTAAGCACAATTCTTGATCAATTTTTCACCTTTGGATTTACTTAAAGGCTTAGTAAATCATAATTTTTCATCTTTTCTCTATGTGACACAATAATTTTCCTAATCATGCTCTCAAAACTTAACTATTGATATGATCAAGATAAATACTAAGTTCATCAAATTGATTTACTAATAAAAATTGGGATTTTTTTCCCCAAAGATTAACATTTATCCCTCTAATGCGACATAATAAATTTTCATATAAATTTATATGTCGTTCAACTCATCTTTTTATGTATATATAATTTCTCATTTAGATATAGAAACTCAATATTGTTAGATCATTGGTATCATCACACTGATGATACATATATAATTACTCATGATCTTGAAATTTAATATTCATCAAAATAATTCATTAGAAGTATATTAATGAAGGAAATCTATAGTAATAACTTATGAAATCAAGTTTATGAATTTCTAGAGCGTCACATTTACTTTTTCTCATAATATGGAAATCTAAATAATTATTTATATTTGTTGGTTAATTTGGCAGGATAAAGATAAACTAATTTTCAAAGACATAATCATCCCAAAAAATCCAGCTAAGGGGATGATTTAGACGATAGTTAAAATATACTAATTCTCTTGATATCAATTACATGAATAATTCTCAAAGTGATCTCTGAATTTTTCATAAATTTCATATTATCAATAAATGTTTTGTGGCTTC
>JAINRI010000167.1:0-49387 GCA_025413485.1 Ficus microcarpa
TGCGTTTTGAATTCTACAACAATGCTTTTCATATTCCATTACAAAATTACACCAATAATAATGAAAATAAAATGTACCAAAATCAAAAAACAAAATGTAAAAAAATAAAATTAAAAAAAATTACACAAGAGCAAGATTTGAACTCTATCGTCGAATCGGTGACTACGGCGGATGAGATGCATCGGCAACCGGGGTGGAGGAAATCCGGTGGCTGCGAGGAGAGCGAGAACTGGCGACTGCAACACTGGATTAAACAAGAACCAAATCTTAATGAGGTCAGTAACTCACCACTATTTTCTTAAAGAAGTTTTGATGTATTAAACCTGTGAGGAGGCACGTAAATTGAAACGTAAATTTTGTTAGCACAGATCAAGTACATGCTCCATGGAAGTAGAAATAAATTTCTAGAAAAACAAGGGATGAAGAAAAATAATAAACTCTGGTTCTAGTCTATCTGTGCTTCTATGAAGCAAATCAATATCACGGGACCAATTGATCTATGCTTCCAATGAAGCAGAATAAGAAAATTTAAATCCTTTCAATATCTTGAACAGATAAATTTAAATCCTTTCAATCTTTCATGGAAGCAGATCAAGCACGGATGTTCTTGAACAAATAAAATTTACACTCAAGAGCAAATATAGCAACCAGCAAATAAACACAAAAGGCATCAAAACCAGACTCAAAAAAAAAATGTGTTTTTCCGCAATTAATTTTTTTTTTCTTCAACTTTCTTTGAATTACGTATTTGGCCTTAAAACACAACATTTTTGCCTTCAAAGTCCCCAAAATAGCCAGCCATGTGGAGGATTTTAACCCAAAAAAAAAATATTTTCATACTTATCTTCTTAAATCTTTTCATAAAATCAATAAATCCAAAATTTGTATACTTATCTACAATTACTTGGCCTCCAAGTAATGCCATGTTTGGCATTTCCTTTGAATCCGTAGTCCATTTTCTTAATAATCCAGATAGTGCAAATACTATTTAAACTATCAATATATAGTCCAGTAATAATAAACTACAGTCCAGAATTTATCTACACATAATTGTACCTCGTATAGGTTTTTTTTAGGACTTGAAGCCACTTAATCTTCATTATTCCAAATATTATTCCTAATTATTCTAGATTGTTTATAATCCTTATTCTTAATTCTGCATCCGTAATGATGGTCGGCCATAATATAATTTCAATTCTGCTTATTATACAGCAGTACCGTTTCAATGATGTCACAAGCTATCCTAGTCATTCATTGGTCAGAATAATACCATAAATCATGATTCTACATTTTTCACTATAAGGCCTCATACTTAATTCGATGAACTGTGGTTGAGTTTTATAACACAATAATAACTCAAACATATTCTGATAATTAGATCATAAGTTTCATATTGACATACATAGTACAGACTTAGATTTCCTTTGTATCTAAAGAAATCACAAGTCCATCAAAAAGTTTGGTTATTACACAGTCAACCTAAAAGTGATCTGAAAAACCATAAAAACTTGGAATATGCTATTTGAAACTCTTCGATAAAGTAATGAGGTCATTGTTATATAGACCATGACCATATAGTTATTAATAAAGAGAATTTAATATAATGATAAGGTCCTTAAAGTATAAACATTGTATGATAAAAAATAATAGTTAAAGTGACATAATTATTATTGTAATGACCACAATGTCGAACATAATCAAGTAACAAAATCAAGGAGGGTGATAAAAAGATAATTCCAAATGGATGGAAAAAATAAAAGAACGTAGTTTCAAATTTTTAACAACGAATCGAACATGTTTGTAGAAAAATAGGTGAAAACAAAAAAAAAATTATAAACTCAAACTTTCAAATCAATTTTAAAAAAAGAACAACATGATTGGATAAAATAAGGGATTTAGTTTAATTCCTTAAAAAACAATCGCAGCATTAAATCAAAAGGGTAGAAAAAAAGTGCATTAATAACGTGAATAAATGTTTTTTTTTTTTTTCCAAAAAAAATTTCTAAAAAAAACATATCATGAAATATAAATTGGGGAAGGGTAATTGTTGTATGAAATAACCTTTAATTTCAAAATTCATTCAAATTTATAAATAAGTTTATTTGTAGACATTTTTAAAGAGATGTGTTCAAAAATAGAAATTTTATATAAATACTTCTTAATTTTAACTGAGTAAGGTTAGACATGTTTAACAATTTAAAATAGACTTTTGTTTTTCTATTAGTATTTAAACGATAATAAGATTTTTTTTTAATTTGATTATGTGACACCCCGACTTACGTAGAGCCATCACCATTCTTACTTAACTATATCTTACTGGAAAATTTGAGAATAAATTTTTTTTTCTCAATATACATATGTATAAATAGACTAGTCTATGTAAGTACGCTTTTTGTTTACACACATTACTTATTTATAAAATTCTGTAATACCTAGAAATTTCATGTTATCATTTCCTTTCCAAAGGAATTATGTGCATATGTTGAGGTATTTACAGAAAAGCTCAGTTAAGAGTTTTTCATACTTTTTATGAGATTTTATGGCTCAATAAGACTCAAAATAGATTATTAAGGTTAGCAAACGCCCTTTCAAGTCGAAAAGGACGAAAAATGACGTAATTTCGGAAAAGTCAAAGTTTGACCGAAAAAGTCAAATTTGACCAAGAAAGTCAAAGTTTGACCATTCTTGGTCAACGGGTTGACTTGACAGTATTGTATGATGCAATATGGGAAAATACTGTAAAACATGTCAGTATGGGCGAGATAGCTCAAGTAGGCTTTAAAACCACCTTAGAAAATCAAGCACACCTAGTAAAGGTCAAGGGCAAAAAGGACTTGATAATATGGACAACTTGGTCACCAAGTAACCCATTAGGGTCGGTCACATGCAGGGGCAAAAATGTCAAAATCTTCACTTTTGGGGTAAAAGTATAAATTTTGAAAATTTGATGATGTAAGTGTAGTGATGTCATCAAGATGACGTCACAATGAGGCAATAACTTGCCTTGCAAGACAAGATAGTGGCCAGCCACCTATGGGGGTGAAAATACAAATATTTTGTCTTTAGGGGCAAAAATGTAATTTTGGAAAATATGTGATGTAAGCATGAGGTAATCACATGATGATGTCATCAAGATGATGTCATTTGCTTGGAAAGCAAGTAAATGACCGGCCAAATGACACCTAGAGGGCATAAATGCAAGAATTTTCACTTTTGGGGCCAAAGTGTAAATTTTGAAAAATTGATGATGTAAGCACATGATGTCATCAAGATGATGTCATCAAGATGAGATAAGCTTGGCTTGTTCACCAAGAAAGCAACCAGCCACCTAGGGGGCAATTTTGCAAGAATTCTAGCTTTTGGGGCAAAAGTGTAAATTTTAGAAATTTGATGATGTAAGCGATGATGTAAGTGATGATGTAAGCCATGATGTCATCCTAGCCTTGCTCTCCAAGCTAGTGGCCGGCCACCTTGTGGAACAAGTGTTAATATGTTAAAAGTTTTGGGGTCAAAATCTAATTTTCACAAAGTTTCATGTGCCTATAAATACCCATGCATATGGACTGATTTTGGGGGCTGAAAAATTAGAGAAAAGCAGCCAAACTCTGCCCATTTTTCTGCAGAAAAATCCGAGAGGTTGGGTGGAGAGAAAGAACCAAGAAAAAATTGAAAATCCAAGGTGGGTTAGTTTAGGTGATGTTCGGGTTTCAAGCTAGGAACCAAGAGGAAATTGAAAAATTTGGAGACCCATTTTTGGGGCTGTGGCCGAGTATGAGCAAGGAGAGAAAAGGAAGAGAAAATTTTGAGAAAAAAATTGGTTAGTGGCCAAGAGTGAGGAGAAATCACCAACCAAGAAACCAAATGAATTTTTGGTGCTCTAGGTGTATGTGTTTCGGCCATGAGTGAGCAAGAGAAAGAAAAGGAAAAATTTAAGGATTTTGGGTATGGAGAGTGCTCGGGTTTGGGCAGAAATTATCACCAAGGGAGGTGAAAAATTTTGGTGCTATTTGGAGAGCAAAGCCGAGAGGAAAGGATGAGCCAAGGGAGGGAAAATTTCGGGGTTCATACCCTAACCCAACGCTAAGGTAAAACTCCCTCAAACCCTAGTATTTTTCTATGTAATTTCGATGGGATATTTATGTGTATGTTTTCATGTGCATGGCTGAAAATTGGAACCCGATTTGGAGGGGGAATCCGGTTGTGATGGCAGCCAAGGGGGAGTAAGGGAAGTTCGGATCCAAGCTTGAACCAACTTCCAAAATTCTAGAGGTAAACCCTATAACCCTAAGCTTTTGGTTTAAGCTTTAATTGGGAAATTTAAGTGTATTTCCAAGCATAATTTGTAAGAGCATAAGCTCAAGTTTTATGGTTAATGCCCTAGACTAGGTGTGGTGCTTGATTAGGGTGTTTGTTAAGGGTGGTTTGGCTATGGTTTGGTTTATGTTTGTTTGCTATAAGTGTATGCTTGCTTGCATGCTAGGATTGCATGGCTTTATGGTTGGTATGTTCCTTGTTTTAGTGCAGCCGGTTGTGGCTTGCTTGCTAGGATGTTAGAACTAGCCATGGTATGGAATGGAATGGTTGAATGAGATATGATGCAAACTCTAGTTTATGCAACCCTAGGTTAGTGTAGATTTGTTTTGGGTTGCATGGCTGCGTTAGAGTTGCATGACGGTTCATGTGGGACGTTAGATAACGCTGCATGTTGGTTACTTAGGCTTCCGCGTGATCGGTTGAGTTAGTTTCCGCGAAATAGGACACGTAAAACCAAGTAAGCACAAAAACTGGTAGATTCGGATAGAATCTGCCAAGTTTTTGGAAAAGTGAAATATAAGGCCTTTAGAGGCCGAATTTGTCACGCCCCTACTTGCCGCCAACGAGGCCACGCGGAGTCCGACCGCGCGAACCTGGAGCGTTCGGTCCGTGACATTACTTAACTTACTTGCTTGATTGAAAAATTAAGTTACCCAAATTTTAGAGTAAATTTTTTTTTTCTTTCTTTTCTAAAAATCGTTAGTAGAAAACCTTTATTGCGGAAATTATAAAACTTTAAACCCTATTAAAGCATAACTTAAAACTGTTTTTTTTTTTTTTCTTTTATAAAACCTTAACTGATTCTGATGTACTCACAGAGTACTGAGTTTTCACCTGAGCGGAAAGCTCCATACATACATAACTGAACTTAAACATACATGCATACGTGCTGAAATATAATGAAAACACAATTTCATTTTTTAAAAGCACTTCGGAAATCCCGTAGCAGTCCATACCCATATTTCACATTCTGTTGCGCCATCTCTCCACAGCTTGTATCAGGAAGTGCCAGTAGGAAGCTTACCTACAGCATGAACGTAAGCTATGAGCTAAAAAGCTCAGTAAGCACAACATCCTATCCGCATGCAACTAATGCATAACAACGTGAACCAATTAGAATTTATTATTAAAATCAATTAAGGTCTCTCTACTGGACCTATCTAATCTGATCCTATCTTGCTATTATAACATGTGTATATGTACTGCGGTATGTAACCATGGAGTGATTGAAGGCGGTCCGTCCAATCCAACTAAAACCATGAAACACAAAGTTTAACATGGAGTAGTGGAGGCAGTCCTGCCATATCAAGTCAACCCATGGAACATGCCGTTTTAACTTACCACCAAGGCAAAGTCAGTACTACACAACATGTCCTACTTAACCTATCTCATATCTTACCATTATACTTATTTTTAGTGGACATATATCGTGATGCCATAAAAATTTAACATAAACATGACATACAACGTGCATAACATACTTATACATACTACATGACATGCATACCTCATAGCATAACATCATACATAACATACATAACATACATAACATGCATACATAACATGAACATACATAACATGCATTCATAACATGAACATACATAACATGCATACATAACATGAACATACATAACATGCATACATAACATGAACATACTACTACATGACATACTACATAACATCATAAATCATGACATCCTATTCATGCAACTAACATGTGTTCATGCCGTAGGCGGAATTGTACTTACCTTTCCGTCTGACGTTCTTGCTTAACTGTCCCTTCTAGTGCTGTTCCACTCCTGGCACAGCTGCAGGTTCTGCCTGCTTAACAAGGACAGGCTCTACTTAACTCGTGAAAAATGCAGGTAAACAAACCAAAATGTTTGCATGCCCTTGGTTGTATGTCCCTTATGTGCAAAGCATCTAATTTGGTTACCAAGGGTAACCTGGCGTGCTAAGCCAAACTAACCTCTAAGGGTTGCTTATCTATATCTGAAATTATCGGGTTATATCCGATAACCCTTTGGTTGAGCTTAACGGTATCCCTCGGGGTTACTTTGGATAACCCGTGAGGATAAACTAACTCTATACTATTAGTTAACCAAAAGTCAACAAAAGTCAACCTTGGTCAACAATAGTCAACCCTGGTCAACCCCCCTTATGGTCAACCTCTCGGGTCTCGGGCCGGACCCGGTAACTCGGGCATAACCCCCGATTACCATGCGTAAGCTAACCGGTGACTATAACTTTACTTGAAAAAGTCATTTTTCCACACTTAGAAAAATTTAGGGAAAAATCCCAAAATCTCACATTTTGTGTAAAAATTCATAACTTGTTTCATAAAATCCAAATTCTTGATTTTATACTTTGTAAATTCATTTTAGGTCGAAAACCGTTTTTGGAACGATTT
Organism: Ficus microcarpa; assembly: GCA_025413485.1. Classification (NCBI taxonomy): domain Eukaryota; kingdom Viridiplantae; phylum Streptophyta; class Magnoliopsida; order Rosales; family Moraceae; genus Ficus; species Ficus microcarpa. The sequence goes on from JAINRI010000167.1 coordinate 6,725, forward strand.
TCGTAGCCAAAACACTTGTCTAAGATAGAGAATTAATTTTTCTAAAAACTTTGTTAAACTTGTTGGTGCAGGGATTTCGGATTCCCTGAGCACCTTTGATAAAACAATTTTTATCTTAAAATTGGTTCGTGATCTGAAAAAGTTTTCTTCATGAAAGTTCTAGCTCTCGAAAAATGCTAAAACTTTCGTGTTTTACAAAACTCCTAATTCGGCCTAGATCAGTGCCAGTTTTAACTTGAAATTGGCTGACCCCTAGGGATGGGTCTGGGGACGTGAAATGTTGAGCCACGGGTTTTGTCATTTTTGAAGGCCTTTAGAGCCTTATTTTGAAAAACGGCTCGCGTGTCCTCCTAGGAAAAGTTGTTTTGGACAACTTTCATGTTTTACACTTTCCCAAATTCGGCCTTTAAGGGCCTGTTATTTTTTGTTTACGAAAACTGGGTAGACTTGGCCGAACCTGCCAGTTTCGTGCTTACATTGTTTTTACGCGTCCTACTTCGGAAGCTAACTCAACCGATCACTCGGGAGCCTAAATCAATCACATGCAGCGTTGTCTAACGTCCCACATGCTTTGGACATGTTATTCCCACGTGGTCATGCAAACCAAACCGAGGCTACTAACCTAGGTTTGCATGTGTTTCTAGGGTTGCACATACATGGATTTGCATCAAACAAGCCAAACCGAACTTGAATCTAACACCCTAGCCTCTTAGCCACACACGGCTGCACCATGAACAGGGACCATACTCACCATTCAACCATGCAAACTAAGCACACAAGCAAGCAATAAACATAGCACAAAAAGCAGAAAATCATGCAAAGCTAACTACCTAGCCATGCACCCTTAATCAAGTCTCACACCCTAGCACATGCATCACCTAAAATTTCTGAACTTAAACCTTTACATTCCATACTTGAAATACACCATAAATCTCTCCAATTAATGCTCAAACCAAAGCTTAGGGTTAGGGTTTACCTCATCACAAAATTCAGAAAATTTTGCTCACACCAAGGGAGCCGAACCTCTTGCTACCTTGGCTGTCCCTTGGCTGCCTTCCTTGCAGCCGAACCTTACCCTCACCAAAGGGCTCCAAAATTCAGCCATGCATACACACACAAACATGCCATAAATTTCCATTCAATCTTGTGGAAAAATAACTTAGGGTTTGAGAGGTTTACCATGTCTTACCCTAGGGTTCATGGAGCCGAAATCAACTCCTCCTTGTGGCTGCACACACCCACGGTTTTGGCTCACCAAAACATATCAAAATTTTCACCAACCCTTGGTGAATCCTCTCAGCCAAAGTCGTACTCCTTGCTGCCCCATACCCACGAATTTGTTTGCTCTCCAAAATCTGCACCATCAAGGCCGAACTCAGTCACACACACCAAGCACAAAAACCCACCATGGCTCTTGGTTGGTTTCTCCTTTCTTCTCACTCGGCCACCCTCCAAGATTGGACCCGAATTTCTTCACTTTCTCCTTCCTCCATGCACGGCAGCTGGTCAGGAAAATATCTGGAAAAATCCAGATTTGGCTTGCTTGCATGAAGCTCCAAACCCGAGCACACCCTTGGTGGTTTCTCATGAAATTTTTCCCAACTTTGGCTCTCGGATTTTTCTCCCCTTGGCTCCGGATTTTCTGCAGGTTTTTGCGCAGCATATGGCTGTGTTTCTCTCTTTATTTTTCTGCACAAAATGGGTCTCTATTTATAGACCAAAAAGACAACTTTTGGAAATCATAATTTGGCCCCAAAAGTTTGGATTTCTTGGCCTTTTCTCCCCTATGGCAGCCGGCTGTGGACAGCCCATTTACAGCTGGGATCAGCTGATGGAGGGGCTGAGGTCATGGCTTAGGTCATGGCTTAGCTCACCAATTTTCAGAAATTACATTTTTGCCCCCCGAAAATAGAAATTCTTGCAAAAATGCCCTCTAGGTGTCCGATTGTCTTAAAAATCAACACACCCATCCTATTTAATAATATTATCATCTTGGTTACTTCATACGCTTATTTCGTCAATTTTTCAAAATTTACACTTTTGCCCCAAAAGTGAAAATTTTTACATTTAGGCCCCTAAATTCCATAATTGGCCATAATGCTTACTTTTCCATCCAATATCATTCTTTTCATGATTTTATGTGATTTTCTTCCATTAAAATCACATATTTTCAAAATTTACGTTTTTACCTCGAAAGACAAAATCTTTACATTTTCGCCCCCGAAAATGACTATTCCTTAATTTCTTTTTGCAAAACATGTTATTTCCTTATTGTGACCTCATCTAACGACGTCTCGTGGCGTACTTCTCATATTTTTCAAAATTTACATTTTTGCCCCCAAAAATGAAAATTTTGACGTTTTTGCCCTTTGACTTGGATTGGTCTCCATTGTTGATTCCTTGACTAAAAAAGTCAGTCTGGCCTTAAGTAATGCTAGGGATGCTTGATTTCTAGGGTGATTCTACTGTCTACTTGGGCTATACCGCCCATACTGACTTATTTTACAGTATTTTCGCATACTGCAGCATTTTCCACTATCGAGTCAACTGTTGACCACTTTTGGTCAAAATTTGACTTTTTCGGTCAAAGTTGACTTTTTCGGTCAAAGTTGACTTTTTCGGAAAAACGTTCCTTATCACCCTTTTCGCCCAGAAAAGGCGTTTTCTAACCTTAAAAATCTATTCTGAGTCTTATTGAGCCATAAGACTCCGTAAAACGTGTGAAAAACTCTTAACTGAGTTTTTCCGTAAACTTCACAACATATGCTCATAATTCCTTTTTAGAAGGAAAAATGGCAACAGGAATTTCTAGGTATTACAGAATTGGGAAAAACGTAAAACATGAAAGTTGTCCAGAATGAATTTTTCTATGGGGCAACACGAACGGATTCTCAAAATGAGGCTCCAGTGGCCTCCGTTTTCCCCAAAACCCGTGGCTGATCCCCAGACCCAGTTTTCACTCAGTTTTTCGGGGTCAGACAGTTTCAAACAAAAACTGGTACGAATCTAGGCCGAACTGGAATTTTTACAAAACATGAAAGTTTTAGCATTTTTCGAGAGCTACAACTTTCGTGAAGACAAGTTTTTCAGATTACGAACGGATTTTTAAACTGGGATTGTTTTACGAAGGGTGCGTATGGAATCCGAAAATTCCTGCACCTTAGTTTTACAAATGTTTTCTAGAAAACTGTTTTTCTTCTCCAAACTGCTGTTGATTATGGAAACTATTCCAAGGGCAGTTTCCAGCCCTAAATGATTTTTATAAAGACCCGTTTTGAAACATGAATTTTTACAAGTTAAGTAAAGAGTTGTTGGGATTTATTTCCCTAAATTTTCCAAGTAAGGAAAATGAATTTTTCAAGCTAGAGTATAGCAAGCGATTAGTTTACGAAGAGTAACCGGGAGTTATACCCGAGTTACCAGGTCAAGCCCGAGGCCCAAAGGTTGACCCATAGAAGGGGTTGACCATAGTTGACCGTAGTTGACCGGAGTTAACCATAGTTGACTTTGATTGACTAATAACATTGGTTTAGTTTGGCCTTAAGGGTTATCCAATGTAACCCTAAAGGACACCGATTAAGCTAAGCTAAAGGGTTAATGGATTAAACCCGAAAATTTGTGGATTAAGGATGAAGCTAGGGTTGGAAGATGATCTAACCCTAATGGTATGTTATGGGCTTAGTACATTGGGTTACCAAATGTAACCAAGTAAGACGTTTTTGCACAAAGGGACATACAACCAAGACCATGTAAGGTAAGCATGTTGGTTAGGTCACCAACATTTCATGAGTTTAAATTAGACTATGTCCTTTATCGAGCAGGCAGAACCTGCAGCTGTACCCGGAAGAGGAACAACATTAGTTGGGACAATAAATCAAGAGCGTAGGACGGAAGGTAAGTACAACTCCGCCTACAGCATAAACACATGTTTGTTTGCATATGATGTTTTTAAGAAATCATGAATGGAATTTCATGATGTATGATGTTATGTTACGATGCAGTATGTCTATGTTTATGTTAAGATATGGTATGTTAAGATGTTATGTTATGATGTAGTATGTTTATGTTTATGTTACGATGTGTTATGATATGGTATAGCATGTTATGTTACGATGTTTATGATATGATGCAGTATGTTATGGTACATCAAGGTATGAGATAGTATGATATGATAAAGTATGTTATGTTTTATGTTTGATATCATGGCATCATGAAGCATGCTCACTGATAATGGATCATATGGTAAGAACAAGTTCTTAAGATACGAGATAAGTTAAGTAAAGATTGTTGTGTTGTACTGGCTTGCCTCCGTGGTGGGTTCAAATGGTATGTTCTGTGGTTTGACTTGGATTGGATTGGCTGCCTCCACTACTCCATGTCAAACGTCTTGTTTCATGGTTTGAGTTGGATTGGACTGACCGCCTTCAATCACTCCATGGTTATGTACCACAGTAGATGCACACATGGTATAGAGTTAAATTAAACAGGAAACCATAATTGATTAATAAGAAATCATAATTGGTTCACGTATTCTTGCACTTTCATTTGCATGCGGATTGAATATTGTGTTTACTGAGCTTTAGCTCACTACTTACGTTCATGCTGTAGGTAAGCTACCTACCGGCAATACCTGATGCAAAGCTGTGGAGAGATGGCGCCGCGGACTGTGAAACGTGGGAATGGACACCGCTACGGGTTTCCAAAATATGTTTGAAATGAAAAATGTGTTAACATTATATGGTAAAGTTTAAGTAAGTATGGCAAGCGAGTTGCCTCGTGTTGTACCGATCCGCATTAGGTCGGGTCTGGTCCACGGTTTATGGTATGTTTATGCATGGTAGCTTGCCCTAGAGGCGAAAGCTCAGTACTCGAGTGAGTACGTATTAAGAGGTTAAGTTTTATGAATGAAAATAAGTTTTAAGTTTAAGTTTAAGGTTTTATGTTTTACGTATTCAATGTTTTCAAGTGACGATTTTAAAAAAAAAGAAGAAAAAAAATTTTACTCTAAAAATTGGGTAAGGTTTAAGTTAAGTAAGTAAGGTAGCGACCCAAGTTTACGTAATAGGCCCTACGTGGATTTGGGGGCGTTACAAAATCCATACATACTTTTTATATGTTTCGAGTTTTCAACTTCATATATACAATATAATTGTGACGCCCCGACCTACGTAGAGTCGTCACCTTACTTACTGAACTATATCTTTCTTGAAAATTTGAGAATAATTTTTTTTTCTTTCACATCCGTATATATAAATAGATTTGTCCGTAGCAATTTATCATACATACATACTGAAATAAAAAGATTGTTTAAAGTCTTTAATACCAAATATACTATGTAACATAATTTGTTTTTGAGATATATACATATATACAAGAACTTATTATCTCAGAAAAAGATACAGAAAATATGCGTAATGGTATCCCATACCGCCTTTCATCCGCTGCATCGTCCACATATAGCCCACCATTTATGCTGCAGGCTTCTTACCTACAGTATGAAATATATCTGATGAGCTTTCGCCCAGTAAGCACAAACTTATTCTCACAAAAACATTTAACATTACAAACATCATATACATATGCATGAACCATTTATGCTCATTTATGAATCCTTTATGATCCATTATCATTTTGGACTTATTATCTTCCTTTAACATTTGGGCCCCTTGTGTACGTACCAGATGCGCGCTCTCCAGATAAAGTTAGGGGTTTGCAAGGTCCTTAACAATTCTGGGAATTATTGAACTTGAACATGAATAGTCCTCCACCTTCGAGAGGTTGGTACGACACTTTACTGGTGTGTTCTTAACATGTTGTTTATCATTAGTTAACATACCTCATGATGTCACTATATCATATCATAACTTACACTTCATTCATAACATGGTATGTCATAAAAACATGACATTTTTACAAACATAGTACTTTTGCAAACATAACATTTTTGCAAATATAGTACTTTTGTAAACATGACATTTTTGCAAATATAGCACTTTTGTAAACATAACATTTTTGCAAACATGGCATTACGTAGAACATAGCACAAAACATGTTATATCATATTTGAAAATAAATTACTATCTTTCATACTGCTGGTGAGGTTTGTACTTACCTCTTATGCTGTGTCCTGACTGTTGCGACCTCAGTGCGGGTTGCAGGTCACTTCCTGCTATTTGAAAAAGTATAGGATAAGAATCCTATCATAAAAAGTTGGTGACCTAACCAACATTCACACATAATCTTAGTTGTATGTCCTCGATACTTGATATCTTACTTGGTCACAAGTAATCATCCTACTATTTAAGAATAATCAGACTTTGATTACTCCTTAAGAGGTCACGTTGGATAACCTCTTTTTGTGCTAAGCCTTTAGCATACTGCTAGGTTTTCTTTTAAACCTTGGGCTTTACTCTTATTTCATAAATTATTGGGTTATTTCTATTAACCCTCTTCTCTTAGCCCAATTATAGGTATTTTGGTATCCCTTAGGGTTACCTTGGGTAACCCTTAAGGTTAAACTTAATTAAACATTGAGTCAACCAAAGTCAACCCTTGGTCAACTAAGGTCAACTCTCGGTGAACTATGGTCAACCTTCTATGGTCAACCTCGGTCTCGACCCTGTAACTCGGATATAACATCCGGTCACTGCCCGTTACGTTTACTTGCTCTGTCTTGGTTTAAAATCCCATTCTTTTTCTTAACTTGAAAAAGTTAAGAAATATTTCTTAAAACTCTTAATTTTACTTGTAAAAATTCATGTTTTCGAAACGGATCTTTATAAAAATTATTTAGGGCTGGAAACTGCCGTTGAAACAGTTTCCATAGTCAAAACAGTGATTTTGGAGAAGAAAACAAATTTTATGAACTAGTTTTAGAAAGTCCTGTGCAGGAATTTTCTGTTCACTGCACAGTCTTTGGAAAACGAAGTCCATTTAAAGATCCAATCTGAATTTGAAAAACTTGTCTTCAAAAAGTTTTAGCTCTCAAAAAATTCTAAAACTTTCATGTTTTACGAAAAATCCAGTTCCGCTTGTATCCTTGTCAGTTTTTGTTTGAAACTGGCTGATTGTGTTAACTAGGTCTGGGCAGACCAGTCTCGGTTTTCCATAAAAACGGAGGCCATTGGAGCCTCATTTTGGGATTCTGCCCATATTGCCCCCTAGAAAAACTCGTTCCGAACAACTTTCATGTTTTACGTTTCACCCAGTTCGGCCTCTAAAGGCCTTAAATTTCCACTTTTCCAAAACTGGCCAGTTTTAAATCCGAACTGGCAGTTTTGGTTCTTAAGTCCGGTTTACGTTCTAATTTGCGGAATCTAACTCGACCGACCACTTCGGGAACTTACACAGCAAACATGCAGCGTTTCTAATGTCCCACATCAACCAACATACAGCTCAAGTGGATCCATGCAAACCAAACCCGAATTGCCCTAATCTTAGGTTTGCATGGTTCTAACTTTTTGCATCTCATTCAAACAAACACCAAACATGCACCCTTAAGCTAGCAGCTAATCATACACTGCCTAGGGCAGATTTTGGACCAAAAATCAGGGGACACACAACCATTCACATCTAGCATGCATCCTAGCATTTAACAAGCATAAATTAATCAAGCTAAACACATAAATAAGCCAACCACCCTTAGTGACCTAATCAAGCACATCTAACCAACCTAGAGCATGAAATTCAAATTGGACTTATGTCCTTACAACCCAACTTGAAATACAAATAAAATGCCAAAATTGAACTCAATTGCAAGATTAGGGCTCAAGAATTTACCTTGGACCAAAGTTAGGGTTTGGGGTACCAAACTTTTTTCTCCCCCTTGGCTTTCCTTGCCCACGACTTCAACCTAGCTAGGACACCAAAAAAATTTTTCTTGGTTCCTTGGTTGATCCACTCCAAAACCGAACACCACCATAAGGCTTTCCCCCAAAATTTTTCAGCTTTTCCTCTCCTTTTTCTCCTTCCCTCACTCTCGGCCACAACAGCCAATGGGTCTCCAAAAATTCCCAAAATTTTTTTCTTGGTTTCCCTAGAGCAAAACCAAACTCTTCCAAGCAAAACCCCTATGGAAATTTTTGTTTTTCTCCTCTCCCTCTCTCTTCCTTGGCTGCGGATTTTCAAAAAGAAAATTGGCAAGAGTTTGGCTAAGTTTTGTGAATAAAATGATTTATGGCTCCCCCTATTTATAGAGGTTGGGAACTTTTGGAAAATTGTGAAAAAACCCCAAAATTTTTAATATTTCCACCAAGGGGAGGTGGGGTGGCCTGCCAAGGGAGTGCTATAAGGCTCCAAGAATACTTTCCAAGCTTAGTTAAATACTAATGATGTCATAAATTAAAAGCTAGATGATGTCACACCCCTTTTTAGCCTTGTTTGGCTATTTTCCTTAAAAAGCAATCCATTTTTGTGCTACACAGATATTTCCAATACTGTACTTCACTAATACACAGTATTTTTATACTGCACTGCAGTACAAAATTTATCTGTGTAAAATCAGACAGTATAATTTTTTTCTTATTTTTCTAAGCCCTTTTTACCTTTAATCCTAACTTAGTGTGCTTGATTTTCTAGGGTGGTTTTAAAGCCTATTCATACTTTCTTAACCATAAAGAAGGTTTTCGCAGTATCTTTTCCATACTGCGTCTCATAATACTGTGAAGTCAACTCTTTGACTATTTTTAGTCAAACTTTGACTTTCTCGGTTAAAGTTGACTTTTTAGTCAAACTTTTGCATAAAATCATGTACTTTTTCGCCCTTTTCGACCCAAAAAGCCATTTGCTAACCTTAGCATTCTATTTTGAATCTTATTGACCCTTAAGAATTCACAAAATCGAACAAAAACTCTAAATCAAGCTTTTTCATAAATACCTTTATAGCATAAAAATTAATTCCTTAAAAGGAATTAGTGACATGAAGAATCTGGGTATTACAATAACATCATTCATCCTAATATGTATAAATATATACACACATATACTTTTGTTCAAAAGGACTTGCGGAATAATTTAGCGTAGTGGTATCCCACACCGCCCTTCATTTGCTGCACCGTCCGTATGACCCATCATCTAGACTGCAGGCTTTTTACCTACAGTATGAAATATCTGGATGAGCTTTACGCTTAACAAATACAAACATGATCTCACAAAAACATGTAAAACATCAAATAACATATGCATGAACCATTTATGATCAATTATGAACTTGAACTGATTATCTTGCTTAACTTGTGGGCCCCTTGTGTACGTACCAGATGCGCGCTCTCCAAGATAGAGTTAGGGTTTGCAAGGTCCCTAACAATTCCGGGAAATAAACCTTTACAATTTTATTTTTGAAAGGTTTTAATATCTTGAACTTGATTTTGAGCTCATAACCTTCATGATCCTCCACCTGGCGGGAGGTTGGTACGACACCTTACTTGTTTTATGTTATCACCATTTAATATTAGTGAACATGCTTCATGATGTTACTATATCGTAACATGTAACATAACATAAACATACACATGGTATATCATAGTAGTACATGGCATATCATAGCATTACATAGCACATCATAGCAATACATGACACATCATAACAATACATGGCATTTATGAAAACATGTCATACTTGAAAATAGTATTTATTATTTTCCATACTGTAGGTGAGGTTTGAACTTGCCTGGTATGCTATGCCTGAGGTTTGGTTGCTCCAAATGGTGGCAACTGCAGGTTACTTCCTGCTTGATTAAAAGAATACAAGATAAGAATCCTATCATAAAATGTTGGTGACCTAACTAACATTCCTACATGCTCTTAGTTATATGTTCCCTTAACATACACATGATAACTTATTAGGTTATATCGGGTAACCTTGGTTACTAAGTCCATACTTTCATAAGTAGGGTTAGGTTATCATCCTAACTTTGGGCTTATGTCCTAACATTCTTACTCTCCATAATCCATTAGGTTATTACCAATAACCCTAGGTCTTGGTCTTAATATTAAACTTAGTATCTCGTTGGGTTACATTAGGTAACCCTTGAGGTGGCTAACCCTAGTCAACCAAAGTCAACATTCTATCGGGTCAAACTTGGTCAACTAAAGTCAACAAAATTGGTCAACTTTAGTCAACATCCTATGGGATCAAACTTGGGCTTTGGGCTAAGCCCAATAACTCGAGTATCCTTCTCGGTTACCGTTCGTCATCGTTTGGTTACAAAACTTTAGCTTTAAAATTCAACTTTCATTGTTCTTGGAAAACTTGGTAAATTTAATCCAAAAATCCTTTGTTTGTATTTAAAATATTTGTGATTCTTAAAGTGGGATTTGTACAAATGGTTAAATGCTGAAAACTACCATTGGAACAGTTTTCACAGTCAAAACATGGGTGTTGGTGCAAAAATACAGTTTTTCTAAACTGTTTTTAGAAAATCTTGTGTAGGAATTTCCTGTTTCCTGTACAGTCTTTACAAAACCGTGTCAGTTTAAAAATCCATTTTGAATCTGAAAAAGTTGTCTTCACGAAAGTTCTAGCTCTCGAAAAATCCTAAAACTTTCATGTTTTATAAAAAATTTAATTCGGACTCTAACAGGTTCATTTCTCGGTTGAACTCATCTGGCCATGCATAAAACTTGGGCACGATTAGGCTCGGGTTTTCATAAAAACCGAGACCATTGGAGCCTCATTTTGAAGAACTTTCTATGCTATCCGTTAGGAAAAACCCTTATGAACAACTTTTATGTTTTACGTTTTACCCAATTCTATAACGACCTGCCTTGCACAGGCCGTTACACTGCTGCTTACTTACTTACATACTTATAAATTAGCTCAAAACACAGCGAAATTTTTTTTTTTTATACACGAAATAAAATGTGTTCCTTAGAAAAGGTGTCTGAATAAAACATAATTACATAACTCTAAAAACTCAAAAGGGTCAAAACGCGTAGCGGCATAAAGTCCCACGATTTCACAGCTTGCCTCGCCACGCCTCGCCACCTTGCATCATGCATTGCTGACAGGCTGCTTACCTACAGCATAGACGTAAGACAGTGAGCTTTCGCTCAGCAAGTACAACTGTCTCGTCCGCGACTTACTTATAACCATATCGAAAATACATTTCTAACTTAACATACATATCCATTCATAATCACATAACATCATTCATAATAGCATAAACTAACAATGCCTATACATGCATGGTCCAGTTATGCTCGTATTTACTTTCTTTGCTTATCTTTCTTTTAGGGCCCTTACCTTTGGTGTTCGTACCCGGCGCGCGACTATGAAGTGGTTGGGGCGGCCAGCCCTGTCCAACTCAAACCATAATCCTACCCGACCTCGGACGGGTGGTATTACACCGGCAAGCTCGCTTGCCTTCTTATCTTTTCTTAACTCAATCTTGAGTTCATTAGTCTCTTATGGATTAGTGAACATGCATCGTGATGTCTCACAATCCTAACTCATACTAGCAATATCATTATGCTTAACATGAAAATCATACTTAATCATGCTTTCTAAAAATTAACATTTCACATGACATACTAATACTCATAGCATGGTAATTAGCATATAACACAGCATCACATAGTAAGCAATTCCATACACCCTTAACATTCATCTAATCTTACTTTAGTAAGCATCAACTAGAGCCTATGCTATAGGCGGAGTTGTACTTACCTCTTTTGCAATATCCTCACTGACGCTGTCCTACACTGGGAGCACAGCTACAAGTCCTCTCCTGCTTGAGAAAGGTCTGAAAGGACATAGGTGAGATTCTGCTTCTTGTGTAGAATGTTGGTGCCCTAACTAACATACCTAGTAAACCTAGTTGTATGTCCCCGTCAGATAACTGACTTGTCCAATTTGGCCTTTTACTGCTGGGGATTAATTTGAACTGGATTATCCCCTCAAGAGGTTACGTTGGATAACCTCTTGGTTATATCCTGATTTACTACTGGGCTTTCTTTAAAACTTTGGGCTTCATTAAAGCTTATTAGGTCAATGGCCTTGACCCACTTTCCTTGGCCCATTTAAAATTTATGGTAATCCTTAGGGTTACGTTGGATAACCCGTAAGGTTACCTCTTTACTAATTGTTGGGTCAACCAAAGTTGACATTTGGTCAATCACTGGTCAACCACTGGTCAACCCTTGTCAATTTTGGGCCTTTTGGGCCTAAGCCCGCTAACTCGGGTCCTATACCCAGCTACGGCCCGTAATTGGCTTGATTACCATTTTTATCTTAAAAAATCCATCTCTTACCCTAAACTTTATTTTCTTAACTTAAAATCACATTTTTCTTCCTTTTGCACTTTTACAAGATTTTTCTCAAAAATCTGTAAAACTCTTTATAAAATTCTGATTTTTGAAATAATTCCTTGTAAATTTCATTTGAGGTCGAAAACTGCCTTTGGAACAGTTTTCGCAGCCAAAATAATAATTTAGAACACTTTATAATTTTTTTGAAAACATTTTGTAAAACTTTGGTGCAGGAATTTTTGGATTCCTTGCGCACCTCTCATAAAACGTGCCCAGTTTAAAAATCCGTTGAGAATCTGAAAAACTTTTCTGCACAAAAGTTGTAGCTCCCGAAAAATGCTAAAACTTTTGTGTTTTGCGAAAAATCTAATTCTGTCTGTATCGGTCCCAGTTTTTATTTGAAAATGACTGATCCTGAAAAACTGAGTGAACACTGGGCCCAGGGATCAGCCACGGGTTTTTCTGAAAACGAAGGCCGTTGGAGCCTTATTTTGATATTCCGTTTACATTTTTCTCTAGGAAAAGTTGTTCTGAGAAACTTTTGTGTTTCGTATTTTAACCCGTTCGGCCTCTAAAGGCCTCTTAATTTCACTTTTCCAAAACTGGTCAGGTTTAAACCCGAATTTGGCAGTTTTGGGATTTATTTTCGGTTTACGTCCTATTTCGTGAATCTACCTCAACCGACCACTTCGGGAGCTTACGATTCAAACACACAACGTTTCTAACGTCCCATTAAGCCCATAAACCGTTTTAACCAGTCCATGCAACCCACAAATTAAAAACAAAACCCTAGGGTTGCTTGGTTCTAGCATTGCATTCCATCACAAACAACATCACCATTTTAAGCCCTAAACTAGCATGCATCCAAGGCTGCCTAAAGGGCAGATTTTCGGCCACTAAAGGGGGAACATACAACCCTAATTTTTAGCATGCAATTCATACAAAAATCAACACAAATCAAGCAAGATTTAAAGCCAATCAACCCTAGTTCTAACAAATCAAGCACACACCTAAATTTAGGGTATAAAAATGAAATTGGACTTACGTCCTTACAACCCGATCGAACCTCAAATTAAACTTGGAATTAAGCTTAAAATTAGAGGTTTAGGGTTTGAGAAATTACCTAGAACCAAAACTAGTTTGGTTGCAAAAATTTTCCTTCCTTCCTTGCTCACCCTAGTCCCACGGGTACACCTAGAAAAATGGGGATCCAAGAAAAATTTGTTGGCTCTTTCTTGCACCTCAAAGCTGAGCACTTCAAGAAGGAAAGCCTCAAAAAAAAATTTCAAGATTCACTCACCTTTTTCTCCTTTCTCCCTTGGTCGGCCTCTAGCTTAGAAACCCATAAAAATTCTCTCAACTTTTTTTTTTCTCGCTCTCACTCTTGTAAAACCGAACTCCCAAAACTCAAAAACCCCAAGAAATTTTCTTTGGCTCTCTCTCTCTCTTCTCCTTTTCTCCCTCTTGCTGCCGAAATTCTTGAAGAAAAATACAAGGGTTTGGCTTATTTTTTTCCAACAAAAGAATAGAGAGAATGGAAGGGTTTTCTTTGATGGACAAGAGTGGTTGGTTGCTTACCTTGATTTAAGGCTTTTCTCTTGCTTTCTTGTCCTAGCTGCTGCCGAAGATGGAGTGAAGGGTTGGCTGAAAATTTTGCATTAAATGCATAGGGAATAGGAGGGGTAATCATAGGTAAAGGGGGAGGTGGGAGTGGTTGATGAGATGGCCCTAAAAAGTGGCTTTTTCCTTGTTTTCCTCCTTGTGTTGCCGAGCCTTATGTCCGGAGGAGGGGGAGGAGCTGCCACATGGTCCTAGCTTGGGTGAGTGGAGAGTGAAGTCATAGGTATGGGCATGTGTCCTTGGCTTGCTATGGCTTGTTTGGCTAGTTTGCTCTCAAAACTCATTTTTTTTTCCTTTGTGCTACACAAATAATTCTAATATTGTGATTCCTCAAAACACAATATTTTTATCTCATACCAAAGTACAAAATTTATCTGTGTGAATTTTGGATCGAAAAATATTTCTCTCAAATTTTTCCGAAACCTTTTTGCCCTTAAACTCTAACTCGGTGTGCTTGATTTTCTAGGGACATTTTACGGCTTATTCTTACTATCTAGCTCACAAAACTTATTCTCGGAACTCGTTCCGCACTGAACTTGAAAAATCTCAAAAAGTCAACCCTTTGACTTTTTTCCGGTCAAACTTTGACTTTTTCGGTCAAAGTTGACTTTCGTAAAATTTTACACTGTTTCGGCCGTTTCGACTTGAAAGGTCCGTTTTCGAGCTTAGAAATAAATTTTGAGTCTTCCAGACCCATTAAAACTCACAAATCTTTTCAAAAGCCCTAAATCGAGCTTTTTCACGAAAATTTTCATAAGGTGAAAATAATTCCTTTAAAAGGAAAAAGTACATGAAAAATTCGAATATTACAAATTCGGCCTCTAAAGGCCTCAAAATCAACTTTCCAGAAAATTGGCCATTGTCCACCCGAACCTGGCAGTTTTTCGGTTTTAAGTTCGTTTTACGTCCTATTGTCGCAATCTAACTCAACCGAACACGCGGGAGCCTAAACAGCAAGCATGCAGCGTTTTCTAACGTCCCACTTTAACATTCATGCAGTCCCATCGTGTCCATGCAGCCCCTTAACCAAATTGCCCTAATCTAGGGTTGCATGGTTCTAATTTGCATCATACAAATCCAAACATTTAAACTTTGTTCTAGCAACCTATCATACCATTCTAGAACATGCTCAAACATTTTTAGGGGACATACAACACATCAAGCATCTAGCATGCAATTCTAAAAATCAATCAAAGATGATAAGCAAACCACCCTTAGATCTAATCAAGCACACACCTAAACCAACCTAGGGCAATGAAATAAATTTGAGATTATGCTCTTACAATCTCAACTTGAAATACACTTAAATTTCAAATTGAAAGCCTAATTGAAAAGGTTAGGGTTTATGGGATAGTTACCTTGATTAATCTTAGGAGTGGGTTAGGGTTTAGGGTCCGAAAAATTCTCCCTCCCTAAGTCACCTTCCAACCGGTTCTTACCCCTCCCAATGGGCACCAAAATTTTTCCGGCCACTTGCTCGGTTCAACCAAGTTCGGCCACACCTCCTCTTCTCTTTTCCTTTCACCTTTTCCCTTCCTTTCCCTCTCTCCTACCACCGGCCACTTGGCCAAAAATGGGTTCCAAATTTTTTTCCAACTTTTTCTTGGCTCTTGATGAAAACCGAACACCCCCTAATGCTCCCTCTTGGTTTTCCAATTTTTTTCTTTCTTTGGCTCACTTGCTTGGGTTCGGATTTTTAGAGAGGAAAAATAGCATGAATTTGGCTGATTTTTCTGATTTTTCCAGCCAAAAACCGACCCCCGTCATGGCCTATTTATAGTGGTGGAAAAACTTTCCAAAAATTGCTAAAAAGTCCCTCAAAATCACAATATTGCACTTTAACCCCCTTAGGTGGCATGTTGGCCGGCCATCCCTTGCTTTCCAAGGCTAAGCTTACATCACTATGATGACATCATCTTGATGACATCATCTTGCTTACATCACCTATTTTCAAAAATTATATTTTAGCCCCTAAGGATAAAATCTTGGCACTTTCACCCCTTAGGTGGCCGGCCACCTCATCTCCCCCCTAGAACCTTCCACAATTCTTTCCATCCTTTATTTAATCAATTATGATGTCATAAATCCATGGGGAGGTGATGTCATCACCTAAGGTCTCATTTGGCTATTTCCTTAATACGCAGTCCACTTTCTTGCTATACAGATATTTTTAATACTGTTATCTACTAATAACAGTATTTTACGCTGTACTACAGTCCAAAATTTTTCTGTGTAAAAATGGACAGTATAAAATTTTTCCTATTTTTCAAAGTCCTTTTTGCCCTTTATTTCTTACTTGGTGTGCTTGATTTTTCTATGGTCGTTTTGAATCTAAATCTTCCTATCTTGTCCGTAATGACGGTTTTCGCAGTATATTTTCCGTACTGCTCATCATGACAGTATCGTCATACCTTTGACTCCTATGGTCAACCTTTGACTTTTTGGTCAACTTTGACTTTTTTCGGTCAACTTTGATCAACATAAAATTATGCTTTTTAGCAAGCTTTTTCCATAAAAGGCTTCATACATGGCTAAACAATTACTTAGTGAGTCTCAAAGTTAATTGAATGAGAACTCAAACATTTACTTATAAAATTATGAATTTCACATTG
This sequence comes from Ficus microcarpa, assembly GCA_025413485.1. Taxonomy (NCBI): domain Eukaryota; kingdom Viridiplantae; phylum Streptophyta; class Magnoliopsida; order Rosales; family Moraceae; genus Ficus; species Ficus microcarpa. Next base: position 23,202 of record JAINRI010000167.1, read on the forward strand.
ATATTCATAATTTTCATGACACATTTCATACACACATAATATGGACTCTAATTCCTTATACATAAGGAAATCATGAGTCTATAGAAAAATTCGGATCTTACAGATTAAGTAGATTGGTTTGTAAGGAACCAAACTTAGGATATATGCTGATTTTAATTAAGTAAGTTGGACATATTGATGTTTCAAAGTTCATATTCAATCTTGTTCTATTAATTCATCAAGTTTATATTTTATCTTTAAAAAAAAAAGATTTAAGGCTTAAGTCTTTTAAAAATATATACTTTTATTTTGAATCTACAAAATTAGAATGATCGTAGTCTTCATGTAGGATATGATTAGCTTTGAAAAAATAAAGAAAAAAATCTATAAAAATTTGGTGATCAAGTTTAAGATCAAAGCAAGTAATTATGTTTTCAAAGTTAATTGACAACAGCATTTAGGTCAAGTCATTACAATATTATCTTCTTCGTTCATGTGATAACACCCTAAATCAATTCTAGGTGATGGTTCACCTTAACAAACGCACCCAATCGGTCATTGGTCCTTGATTCTTGATTGTATAATTGAAAAAAAAAAAAAAAAAAAAAAGAATTAAAATGTCACGAACACAATAGTTTAGGACTAACCGAATAATTTACCCTTCAAATTTCAATAATGTACCATTTTTTATACATTGATGAATATTTGATGCACACAGCAAGTTTTGTTGATCTTTATGTTGCGTTGGGATCCTAAGATAAAATGTAGACGTGGATTACGATAACAGGAGACCACATGAAACTTCCAGGAAAGTGATGCATTTATTGTTCTTTTTTTTTTTTTTGGTGAAACATTTAATGTCCACTTTGAAGTCTGATGTGTAGCTGTTTCCGCAATAAATGGAAAACAGGAAGGAGTCAATAACATTGACTGTGTAAACATGACGAAGTCAGATATTTTTTAGATAAATTACAATTTTTTCTCCTACATTTTAAACCTTGTCACAAAATATTTTATAAATTTTAATTTGTAATATTTTTTATTATGAATTTTGAAAAAGCTTGTAAATTTTCCTCTTCAATTAATTTTTTGACAAAAAAATACATTTAACACTTATTGAAAGCATCGGTTGAGATATTAAGTATAGAATTATGAAATGACACATATTGGTAGCACTTTTAACACCCATTACCTTATTAAATGAGAAATAACGAAGTTACCTATAAGAGAGAAATGTGAGAAAAAATGACAATCAACCTTCAATATTTACTTTTTAAATTTAATTATAAGTGTTTCACATTTCGTGCCTATTTGGGGGAATATCTGAAGATGGTGTTTTGAATGTTGGGCTAGAAATGTGTGTTTGGAGGAAAAACTTGTGAAAAAGTTCTTTAATATAGAAAATAATGCAAAAATTTGAAATGAGTTAGGAAAAAATATGCAAATAGATTTTATCTTGTTCATCTCGTTATTACAAGCATTTTGACATAAAAATTATTTTATTTCGATTTAAAATGAAAAAGTTATGACTTTTAAAATTTGAATTTTTGAAATAAAAGAAAAAGAAAATTAAATATAGAGTTGGGATTTTGAAATCCAAATGATGTTTTGCCATCTCTAGATGGTGCCCCAAACGAGCCCTTAATATCCGGAACTCATACTTCAAATGAGTGTTATGTGTGTTTTTTTGTCAAAAAACTAATTAAAGGGAAAAATTTGTAAACTTTTTCAAAGGTCAGGGGAAAATAAATATTACAAATTAAAATTTGGGGCATTTTGTGGAGGCCTAAAGTTCGGGGGGAAAAATATAATTTGTCATGAGAATTCTCGAATATATATATATATATATATATATGCAATGCTTTTAATTCAGTACCTAATAGTATCTGATAATGTAAACTTTAGTTATTATGAATATAAACCTTAGATACTAGTAATGTGAATTCATGCAGAAGGAAATGTAATTAAAATGAATGTGAATTTCTCTTATTTTACATTTTCTTATGCATAAATTCATATTTTTTGTAACTGAAATTCACATTCACAGTAACTGAAATTCACATTATCGGATATTATCTGATACATGATTTAAAGCTATTCATATATATTTATATATGTAAATAAAAGAGCTCATAAAAAAAGAGACATATTTATAAATTTCACTTATGAAGTTTGGGCACGGGTGAATAATAGTGATTGTGTAAAGACGACGAAGTCAAGATATTTTTTTCAATGAGAATTCTCAAAATAAATAAATAAAAGAGCCCATATTTTACTAAATTGGACATATTTATAAATTTGGCTTATTAAATTTGGGCAAGGGTGGCATTTTTCTTATAACATTGAAGCATAAAAGAATTATTATTATTTTTTTAACTTGAAGATAAGAAGATTAGAACTCTATTCTTTTAAATAAAATCAGGTATTATATTAGTGTTAGGTTATACCTAGAAACACAACGCTCCTTTTTTTTTTTTTTTCCTATAAACAAACATAAAAGTTAAATTTTTAAAGTTAACGAGTGGGAGTACAAGCAGTTTTTCTTATAATAAAAGGGCATAATTGAAAAAAAAAAAAAAAAAAAAAAAAAAAAAAAAAAAAAAAGGAGTTTAGTGCCTAATATTTGGGGAGTTGATAATTAGTGTGCATCATTCAAATTTCAAAATTTTTCCTCAAATTTTGAGCATTGTATTAAAATACCTCCAAACTTTGGTTTGTAACATTTTTTTTCTATAAATTTTAGAACATTTTCAAATTTTCTTTTTCTGTTAATTTTTTAACGGAGAAGTAAGAGGTAGTTGGGGTGTTCAATGTGAAAATTACTAAGTTACCCATAACATACACGTGGCTCTTCTTTTTCCCTTCGCACGACTTGAGGAGCTTGGGTCTGCTTCATCAATGGCAGTCAGCAGCAGTAGTGGAAGTTAGGTGGCTTTGGGCTGAAATTCCATACTCATTCTTTTGATTATATGCAATTTTTCATGAACTAATCTAGAGCATACTTATGTAATTGTTTTTCTTTTGATCAGACTATAAATTATACTATGATTTCGTCTTCGAAACCGATGCAGATGCCGGATTTGAAGGATCAAGTGGGCAAGTACAATAGTTAAAAAGGAACAAATTTTTTTGACCCTCACTCAGACGCAGCAACACATGGATTTCCTCCACTCTTTTTTTTTTTTTTTTTTTTCCCTCCTTCCTTATCACACAATCGTTATACTATGGATTTAAATCCTCCTCCGTCGCCCCTGCGCCCGCCCGCGTTGGGGGGGGGGGGGGGGTGGTGCCGCCGCGTCAACACTCCAATATGCTTGCTTTCCTGCACTGAGTATCTATGATCGATAAAGGGAGGATAATATTTTAGGGATTTCTTTTTCATTTTATAAACTATTTACATGTGATAAAATTTGAGTTCAAAAACCCAAAATCACTGCCTGATTAATAAGTAAATTGCTAAAATGTCTTCTAATTTAGAGGCATGTGCATGTCATGTGTAACTTTCTATTAAAAAATTAACACAAGGGGAAAATTTGAAAGAGTTATAAAATTTAAGATAAACAGATGTTATAAATTAAAATTTAAGGGTATTTTGTTAAAAGACTCAAAATTCGGGAGGAAAATCTAAAATTTATCAAAAAAATAAATAATGCACCATTTTCCGTACACGGCTAATTATTCGCTGGCTATAAACGTCAACCAAGTGTCAACAAAGGAAAAAGATAACAGGCCAGCTATCAATTGTTGAAATAAATTCTCTCCTTCTCACTTTGCAATGGTAAGCTTCTGAGTCAACATGGAAATTTGGACTAACCTTATCAAGGCAAAACTTCTCTGTAGGTATACCCTATTTAATTATCATAGTACCATACTTAACTACTATAGTGGTATAACATAACTCCACTAAAAGGTATATAATTCCAATACTCCGACCACCAAGTTATTAAAAAAAAAAAAAAAAAAAACCAAAACTCCTCTAACTGTAAATTTTCATTATATATTGTACTTTTAACATGTTTAGGGCTTATTATTTAAAAGTTGTTTCATTTTCGATTCAAAAATTATAAATCATAATAGTGATTATGAATGGATAAAATAGTAGTTGCGAAGGAAACTCTACAAATGGTTAGTTTGTAATTGCTGTGCTTTTAGTATAATTTTTATTTCTACTTCTAACAAAATGAGAAGTACAAGTTAAAACCAAAAGTTACAAATTTTAACTTCCCCAAATAACTATTAATACATTAGTTTTTGTACAAATAACTTTTGAGTACTTTTACTAAACATGATATTTATGTCGTAATTTGTGTAAAGGACTTTTAGAGTCTTCAAAAACATTACCAAACACAGCTTATATAGTACCACCAATGTGCAGTACATGTCTTTTCTGTTAACAAGACTAAAGTGAAGGTAATTTTTTAATATGTTTTCAAACTTCTACTGTTATGCTTAGAAATTTAGGCCTCATTTGGGGACACATTTGGAAACATAATTTCCAAAAGTTTTTGTCATTTTCTTCCAATTTTACTATTCAGTTTTTCAAACATTTTAAAAAAACTTAAAATTTAAAAATCTATAATTTCATCATTTTAAGTCGAAATTAGATGGTTCTTTTTTTCAAATTGTATAGAATATCGAAACGAATAAAATAAGATCTATATTGATAATTTTTTTCCCAGCACATTTTAAATTTTTACACTTTTTCATTCCAAATAGTTTTCACCAAACGAACATTTTCAAAACTCAAACTATTTCCAACCTCCAAAATACCGTTTTCAAATGTGTCCCCAGACGGAGCCTTAGTGTATAATGTTACAAGTGTTATAGTTCGAAAGGAAACTTCAAAATTATGATTCTCGTTACTAGTCTTTTCCTTCGTTAATTGTATCACAAAGAAAAAGTCGGTCTTTATAATTTTTTTCAGCAAACCTGAGAGAAAAGTAAATAAAAAAGAGATTTTTATTACTGTTTATCATTTTGAAAAAAGGTTGAAAATGAAACATGATCATTCAAGATGCAAGATTACAAAATATCACTATCAACAAAGTGTCGGTACTCAATAACGCATTACAAAGTATCAAAAACATTGATGTAACTTTAAATAATATCACAGTTCATATTCAGCCAAAAAAAATAAAAAATAAAAATAATATCACAAATATTGATATTACGTTACATAATATCAGTAACATTGACAAAACATTACATGATAATAACATTGATGTAACATTACAAATGTCACGAACATTATTGACGTCGGATGTCTTTATTATTTATTTATTATCATTTTTATATTTAAAAAAAATACGGATATCTATAGTGGAAAAGGAAGAAAATTTGAGAAATCTTCAAGGTTAATAAAAATTCCTGTGGTCATACATGGGAGAACTTGACAATTTAAGTGGTGATGAGATTCCCGATTGCTAGCTCACTTGACTGATCAAAACTCAAGAAGAAGAAATGGCAGAGACGTTTTTGAGCTCTGTCATTAAGAAATTGGTTGACTTGCTGCATGAAGAAGTAAAATCGTTGAAAGGAGTCAATGGTGAAGTCAGGAGTCTGAGAGCTGAACTAGAAGTAATCGAGCCTTTGCTTAAAGATACAGAGGCCAAGTTAGAGAAAGAAGTCATGTATGATGCCGTGAAGGTGTGGCTGAAACAGATAAGGGAGGAAGCCAGCCGCATAGAAGATGTCTATAAACTAAATTCACGAGAAAAAAAAAAAAAAAAAAAACCCTTAAACACTAAAATAATTTATATGTATATATTTTTAAAAGGCTGAACAGAAGTGGGGTGGGTGTGGGTATGGGGGAACTTTCCCCACCCCTATCCCGCACCCATGTAGGGGATTAATCTTAACTCCTATACCTACCCACATACTCATTTATTATCCCTCATACCCGCCCTTACTAGGGTGGGTAACCGCTCATGGATACCCACAGGTATGCACACTCATAGATAAGAATGTCATCCCTATCTGTAAAACAGCAAACCTTCCATGTCACAAGAGACGAAATTAGCAGAGAAAGACGGGACAGTAAACCACCGAGCATCTTCCTCCCTGTTGACTCTAATCGAAGCTAATTTATCTGCCACTTAACCTCTCTGTATATAGAGGAGAAATTCCAAATTTTTATGGATCTCAAATAACACAGAGCTACTAACAAGCGTGACTTGAGCTTCCAACCCATTGTGTTTAGTTGGTAGGTTGGAGTTGAAAATTTTGGTTCTAATGGTTTGACTTTTCAAAAATTAGTTAAAAAACTAGTTGACTATTCAGAATAACAAAAAACAAAAATGAGTTGAATTTTTTAAGTTTGGATTGGAGTGTCAAACATTAAACTGCAAGAGTTAAGCAAATCAACAACGAGGAAAGAACCCTCTCAATACGTAAATGTAATAAAGACATCCAAGAAAAAACCTACATAAAATGTTAAGAAAAAAAAAAAAAAACAACGGGAATGAAAAATTATCTGCTTTCTTAACTTAGAAATTAAGAGAGATCTCATTACAGTCCTCCACCAGAAAAACCCAATTAAAAAAACTTAGCAAAAAAAATTGCATGATTCTATCCAGTGTTATTTATCCAACTTAAAGCCTCTTGCATTTCACCTTCAATGTGTACGCATATATATTATGACGTCGTTTAGTTGGTCCGCTTGAGTTGGAGAATTGAAGTTATTTTGATTGTAGTTGAATTGAGTTTTTGAATTGTGCATTTTATTGAAAATAAACTGTTTGTAATTAAAAAGTTTAAAGACTTGAAATATGTTTGGGGAAAAAAACTAAAATAGATTTTTTTTCGTTCCTCTCGAAATTCTATACAAATTTTTTTGGGTTATATGCAAGAATGTTATAAAATTGACACACCCTTTTATTTATGCCCACCATAACATTAAAATTGATAATTTTGTCATTTTATAATACCAAAATTATCAACTTTAATGTAAGAGTGGGCCAAATTGTAAAAAAGGTACTCAAAACATAGCTCTTTACCTAATTTTCTCAATAAAAAAAAAAAAACTCATCTTATTTCAACTTGAAATAACAAATTTATGGATTTTAAAAGTTTTTCTAAGTTAAAATTAGATACATTAATAGTGAAACCGAGTTTACTTTTTAAGAAAAATACAAAAAAAAAATATGAATAATGAAATATTTAATTGGAGCGAATCAATCAAACACCCTCTATATTATGAATAGAATATACTTTTTATTATTTTCTAGCGTTGATTAATTTTGTCGAATTGTCTAATTTAGTACATGTTGGGTGTGTCTAAAGGGATTTATTTATTTATTTTATTTTTTGAAAGGTGTCTAAAGGTTTACTAATTTAATAAGCGCGCACTTCTACCTAAAATCAAAATTTTAGATCAAGTACACACCGCTTCTACCAAAATGCTTTCAAACTTTCACGTAACTTTGTACTTAGTATTCTATTTTAATTTACTTTATTCCCTTGTATAATTTTAATGCTTTGAATTGTGCGTTTTACAAAATAATGGCTCGGCCAAGGATTAGATTCCGATCTACAATGAATTTTTTAAGGACAAATTGGCTAAAATTCGGTGAATATTGTTCGGATGTGATATTACTTTATTCACAATGAACTATAGACTAATTGGCATATTCCCATTTTTGCTCTGCTTGATTAGTCTACGTTGGGTGTGTCTAAAGGGATTTATTTAGTTATTATTATTTTTTTTTGGAAAAGTGTCTAAAGGTTTACAAATTTCATAAGCGCGCACTTCTGCCTAAAATCAAAATTTTAGACCAAGTACACACGCTTCTACCAAAATGCTTTCAAACTTTCACGTTACTTTTAGTCTTCTATTTTAATTTAGTTTATTCCCTTGTATAATTTTAATTCTTTGACTTGTGCGTTTTACAAAATATTGACTCGGCCAAGGATTAGATTCCGATCTACAATGAATTTTTTAAGGACAAGTTGGCTAAACTTCAGTGAATATTGTTTGGATGTGAAATTACTTTATTCACAATGAACTACAGACTAATTTGCATATTCCCGTTACATTACATAATATAGATCACAGTTCATATTCAGCAAAAATGAAATAAAAATAAAAAAAATAAATAATATCACAAATATTGATATAACGTTACGTAATATCAGTAATGTTGACATAACATTACATGTAACATTGATGTAACATTACAAAATGTCACGAACATTATTGACATCGGATGTCTTTATTATTTATTTATTATCATTTTTATAAAAAAAAAAATACAGATATCTATAGTGGAAAAGAAAGAAAATTTGAGAAATCTTCGAGGTTAATAAAAGTTCCTGTGGTCATACATGGGAGAACTTAACAATTTAAGTGGTGATGAGATTCCCAATTACTTGCTCACTTGACCGATCAAAACTCAAGAAGAGGAAATGGCAGATACGTTTTTGAGATCTATCATTGAGAAGTTGGTTGACTTGCTGCGTGAAGAAGTAAAATCGTTAAAAGGAGTCGATGGAGAAGTCAGGAGTCTGAGAGCTGAACTAGAAGTAATCGAGCCTTTGCTTAAAGATGCAGAGGCCAAGTTAGAGAAAGAAGACATGTATGATGCCGTGAAGGTGTGGCTGAAACAGATAAGGGAGGAAGCCAGCCGCATAGAAGATGTCATTGACAAATACCGTTATCACCTCCGACAACGACGAAGTCAGAGTGGATTCACGGGTTCCCTGCGAAAAGCATGGTACTTCGTCAAAGCTCTGAAGCCACGCCATGAGATAGCTTCCGAAATTCTTAGTATAAAGCAGTCATTGAGTGAAATCAAGGGTAGAGGTCATGGTTTTGGGTTGAGACCGCTGGAGCAAGGATCAAGTAGCAGGACCACAGATGTCCAAACAATCGACCCTCGATTGCAGTCCCTTTTCCTTGAGAAAGATGAACTTGTGGGGATCGAGTCTGTATCAACGGATCTTGTAGCAAAGTTGGTTGAAGGAGCATCCACAAGGTTGATAATTTCTTTGGTAGGCACAGGTGGAATCGGTAAGACCACTCTTGCGAAGAATGTCTACGAAGATGAAGCGGTGAAAAGGCACTTTGAATCAGCCAGAGCATGGATCACTGTGTCTCAGCCATACAACCCGACAAAAGTCCTAAAGCAGATGAAAAAAGAGTTCTGCAAATCAGGGGAATGCACTGTGGGAGAACTTGACCCGACCGACAGGCTAATAGATTGTGTGAAGACAGCTTTGCAAACGAAGAGGTACGTGATATTTCTTGATGACGTCTGGGAAGAGAATTTCTGGGGAGTCATAAAACTTGCTTTGCCTAATAATAACGAAGGGAGTAGGGTAATAATCACAACAAGGAATGCAGCAGTTGCAAATTCTTGTAAGGAAACACCACACGATCCTGACCGAATTAACCTGCAACCTTGGTCTCTAAATTTGGCTTGGGAATTGTTTTGCAATAAGGCTTTTAAAGAGTTTCAAGGGATTTGTCCTCCTGAGTTAGAACAACTATCCTTCAAAATTGTCAGGAAGTGCGAGGGTTTGCCTCTTGTTATTGCAACCATAGCCAGTTTATTGTCAACTAAAGAAAGGATCGAGTCTGAGTGGCGAAGAGTGCTTGATGGTCTCAATTCTAGGGTTGAAATGAATTCTCAATTCCCAGTAATCCAAGAGATTCTCTCCCTCAGTTATTATGATCTACCTAACTCCGTAAGATCTTGCTTCTTGTATTTTGGTGTCTTTCCTGAAGACTATCCAATTTATGATGAACAATTGTTTAAACTATGGATTGCTGATGGTTTTGTTAAAGCAAATGGAGAAAAAATGTTGGAAGAGGTTGCTGAAGAATACTTAAGTGAGCTCACCAAGAGAAACTTGGTCATATTTAATAGTGAGATAGGAGAAGGTAAAGTGTTCCGAGTTCATGACTTGATGCGTGATGTCATCCTATCAAGGGCTGATGACATTTGCTTTTGTCAAACTTGGGGTAAGAACAAGTCAAAATCTAGAGGAAAAGGTCGTCGTCTTACGATCTCTGGCAGCACAGAAGATGTTTTGGAGAATGTTGATAGCTCTGGAGTTCGTTCAGTTTTCTTTTTTGATGTCGACGATCAATTGACCGAGGCTTTCATGGTTAAATTGTTCAAAAAATTTAAACTTTTGGAGGTTTTGGACGTTGACAATGCTCCTGTTGATACTCTCCCGAAGGAAATTGGGAAATTATTTTGCTTGAAGTACTTAAGTTTAAGGAAGACAAGGGTTAAGGTGCTACCAAAGTCCATCAGCAGGCTACACAATCTAGAGTCGCTTGACATTAGAGATACATTGATTTGTAAGCTGCCAAAGGATATTATTAAGCTCAGGAATCTACGGCACCTATTGGCCTATAGGTATAACCTTAAAGCTCAGAATGGTTTCGATCATGTCGATGGCGTGGCGATACATGAAGGGTTTGGACAATTGGAGGACTTACAATCGCTCACATTGGTGGAAGCAGATATTGGTGGAGTTAGACTCATGAAAGAGTTGGAGAAATTGACCAAATTGAGGTGGTTGGGCATTTCAAAATTAACTACAGAGATTTGTAGGGCTCTTCGCAACTCTATCGGGAAAATGGACCACCTCAAACGGCTGTATCTAGCCTCAATTCATGAAAATGAAGTTCTAGATCTACAACACATTTCATCTCCACCTCGTTCCCTCTGTGAACTCCTTCTTACTGGCCGTTTGGAGAAATTGTCAGAATGGATTCTGAAGCTTCAAAATCTAAGAGGTTTGAGTTTATGTAACTCAAGGTTAATCGATGAACCGGTGAAATGTCTCAAAGGTTTAGCTAATTTGGAGAATCTTGAACTACAAAACGCCTATGAGGGAGAGCAACTGCATTTTGAGGATGGTGGTTTTCAGAAACTCAGAAGGCTAGTTTTATATAAGCTGGACGGACTAAAGGCGGTGAAAATAGATACAGGAGCACTGCCCGTTCTTGAGAATCTCGGCATTGCCGAGTGCTCGCAGCTGGAGGAAGTTCCCTCAATCCAACACCTCTCAAACTTAAAATATGCCGTGTGTAATGGAAGACGTGTTTACTAAACTCTCGTTTGCAATCTTCCAAAGGTACGATATTATTCCTCTAAACCAACTACCCTCTTGTTATTTTTCTTACAATATTTCCCTTTAAGATTTAATTATTGTACAATGAAAGCCTCTGCATCCAGTGGTTAACCTTTTTCATTGTTACTTCACTTTATAAGGAGAACCATTCCAATCATATATAAAGATATATATCTATGATCTACTGATAGGTTTATTTGGACTTTAATCTTGTATGTTTCTCTCCTACAAAATTTCAAGAATAGGCACTCTTTTTTCTTGCTTTTCCATCTATTGACGAGTTTTAGCTGTAAGGTTTTCAGTAGGTCTAATATGAAAATTGATTATCAAAGGAAAAGTTTTAGCTTATCCTTGTGACACCTATGTCTAACTTTTTGGTGTGCTTCTTCCTCAATTTTGTTTCGGTTGGCCTCGTGCTTGTTTTTTTGGTTTCATTTGTAACTTCCATTTTTTTATTTTCAAAATTGTAATGATATTAGATGGGGATCTTGGTGCGAGATGGGTTCTACTGGGATATCCTAAAGTCTTTCGGTGTTGGTTCTCTCTCTCATCATTGATTCAAAACAAGAACTATATATTTATAAAACTTGAAAGAGAGAATGTATCTATATGCGTGTTTATATTCGGAAAATACCGGAAACATTCCTATGTTTAGTCAATAATACCATTTTGTCCCTTTCATAATGCAAATGTCTAAAATATCCACTACGTTGCATATAGTTCCCAAAATATCCCTGAACTGGTTAATTTATTTTTTAAATGCTAATATTATTCTTATTCATCTATATCAAATATTATTTTATATATTAATTAACTAAAAAATTCGACAAACAAATTTGAAAACTAAACAAAATAAAATTTTAAAAAAAACAAAAAATCCCATCCTGTCTCCACCTCCCTACTCCTTCTTCCCCGACACCAGATCCAATTTGTCTCAACTTTTGAAGTTGGATGATAAGCAGAGGGAACAGAGTAGCTCTGAGAGCCTGTGTGGAAACAATTCACATGTATTCTGAGAATTTTGGAAATACTGGCTCATTTGTAGCTTATGAAGTAATAATCTGTTTAAACGAAAAAGATGATACATATATAGAAGTCCCCTTTCCGTTTAAAAATTAGTCACTTTGTTCAAATCTACTCAACAAGCTGACTTAAAGAGAATCCAAACCTGGTTTCTTCAAAAATATATGCAAATTTTGTTTTTTCTGTCCTTTTGTAGGCATTATAATCAGATCATGCTAACCCAACTTTTTCTTTCAGGAAGCGCGCTTAAGGAGTCCAAGGACAACAAGATGGCAGAAACTTTTGCAGTTGAGTTTGTGAATCGTAAATTTTAGCATACGTTTGGTTTGTAGGTTTGATTTAAAAAATTTGGGTTTTAGTTGTTTGACATTTCAAAAACAAGTTAAAAACTAGTTGATTAAAAAAATAAAAATGAGTTGAGCTTTTAAGTTAGAATTGTTCCACCAAACGTCTTCTATATAGATCGCGTGGTGTGTAGTGGAATTGCATGTTTTGTTTTGTATTTGGATACTTGTTATTGCAAGATGTTGCGTGTATTTGTTCTGATAATTAAGTACTTGATGGTGTGAATAAATTGTACAAATAAACTTCGTAATGGTTGGCAAGAGTTTACCTATTTAAAAATTAATTTAATGAATTTGTCAACGCTAATATTATATTTTTTTTTTTATGAAAGAGTGATAAATAATATGTTTGAAATTTGTAATCAAATGTATGATGCTATTTTCTAATGTTATGTCTTCCTTTTTGTCATCCTGATTGGTAAAAGTAAAGTTTTAGTATATAAATAATTTTAAAATGACAAAACTATAAAGATTGGATAAAAAAGTTAAGACACCAACAAAAAATAATCAAATATTGAATTAGCATTTGTTATACTTGATGGGAAATTCGACATAAAAGTTAGTACTCTATGAGAAGTAACTTTTTTTTTTTAAATCCAATTATCAAAATTTACTATTGACACATCAATTTAGCATTATATTGGAGATGCATTAAAGCGAAACCAAGACAACGCTGAACTATTTGACAAATTCTTTTTTTTTATTTTGTTTTTGTTTTGTTGTTGTTGTTTATTTTTTTTTTATTATTATTTTTTTTTTTGCTTGAAAACGATCTGACAAATTCTGCCAATGGAAATGTTAAACCAGTAACCTGTATGGTTGGACATCAAAATTGCAGCGGCAGGACAGTGAAGAATTTATCATTTACATTACGACAAAAACAATAATATTCTGAAACCAAAGACGCTAATTTGAGAGAAAATTTCTAGCTACGTATGACGTACCGACTGTAGAACTTTCCTAGAAGGAAGTTATATTTTTGTTGTATGAAACAAATGAGTTCATTATTGTAGAGGATAGAATCTATAATCAAAGAAAATAGGGCCAATGACCGAAACAGGACGATAGGCTAGTCGTTGGTGTGTCGTTAGTGAGCCGTAGAAAATAAAGTAAATTGCAGGAAAAGTAAATAGATATAAAGACAATCAATTTTATAGAGATTAGCCTGCGTAGTAAGCCTTCCGTTAGCCTTGATTTATAGGGACTGACTTGATGCCTTCGGTTGCCTAATTCTGATAGAACATGCATTGAATGCTGATGTGTAGTTGTCCTTTTCTGTATTGCTTGACTTTCATATTCGGGAATGACTAGAAGATATCGGAAAACTACCTTTTTTGTGAGATCTGACCTTGCTGGCTGGTTTTCTTGCCTGATATGTTGGATTCAGTTTCCTTATTTTGCACATGAAGTCTGTAAGACCCGAAATTTTGAAGACTTGTAATCTCCTTGTTCCTAAGGAATTTGAGTCTAATTTATGTGTTTATGATGTGTTATATGAAAATTATGAATAATAATGAGAAATTCATAATTTTATTTAAACGATGTTCGAGTCCTCATTTAATGATTTTGAGACTCAATTAATGTTTTACGAGCCAAGAATGAGGTTTTTAAAGGAAAAAGAACGAAAAAGGATGAAATTTTACAAAAGTCAAAGGTTTGACCAAAAGTCAACTTTGATCAAAAAGTCAAAGGGTTGACCGAAAAGTCAAAGGGTTGACCAAAAAGTCAAAGTTTGACCGGGACGGGTCACAACGTCGACTTTACAAGTATGATGAAGGAATATGGAAAGAAACTCCGAAAATGAAGTTTTATGAGCCGTAAATCCACCCTAGAGGAATCAAGCACACCGAAAAAGAATTAAGGGCAAAAAGGTCTCCAAAAAATTGGAGAAAGAAAGTTTTCGGTCCAAATTTACATGGAAGAATTTTTGGACCAAAATATAAAATAAGAATGCTCATCACAGTATTGGAAATAACTGTAGAGCGCGAGAGGAGCTGTGAAAGAACGAGATGGCCAAACAAGGCCTTGGAAGAGCTAGTGGAAGATGACATCAACTCTTGACATCACCCTCCACTAACTCAAGATTTCACATGGCAGCCCTCTACCCCCCATAATGTCCGGCCAACTAGAAAGAAAGAAAGGAAATTGGTTTGGTTAGAGTAACTAAGTGGTCTCTCACATCTAACCAAACAAGGACACCTTGCCATGCTTCTTGACATCATTTCCCACTCATCCAAGCAAGCTAGTGGCAGCCCAATCCCCCTCACATTCGGCAGCAGCAATGGACAGCAAAAGAAATGAAAAAAAAATGGGGACAAGACTAGACATAAAGCCCTAATCAAGGAAAAAGTTGAACCACTTTTGTCCATCAAAGTCTAGTCACTTCTTGCTTAAAATAATGAACAAAAATCCTTGTCCATTCCCCACAAAAAAATCCGGCTGCAGCCCCCTCTTCCCCATCATGTTCGGCTGCACCAAAAAAAAAAAAAAAAAAGAGCATGGGAAAAAGTTTTTTTTTAAGGAAAAAGGGTTGGTCAACAAGCCATTAAAATAAGCTAACCTATCCCCCTTTTTCCTCCACAAATCCGGCTGCCTTGTCTCCCCCTCTTACCCTTCACTTTCGGCAACACAACCCCCCCTTAAGCTCCCTTGGATCCGGCTGCAAGGAAAGAAAAGAAAGACAAGACTAAAGCCTTGAATTAGGGACAAGAAAGCAACCACTCTAGTCATTTAAGACATCTCATCTTTTCCCTTCTCTTTTCCTTGTCAAAGTGAGCCAAAAGCTCTCATTTGTTCCTTGTGATACTCAGCAGCAACAGGGAGAAAGAGAGAGAGAGAGATTCAAAAAAAGTTTTTGGGTTTTTCATCTTAGAGAGTTCGGATTTGTGCAAGGGAGAGTGCTAGAGAGAGATTGGAAAATTTCTTGTGGATTTTGGGGTGTTGGCCGAGCAAGAGAAAGAGGAACAAGGGGTGAGTGAAACTTGGAAAAATTTTTGGTGAGTTCTACCAAGTGGTGGCCGAACAAAGCAAGAGGAGAAAGATGTAAGAAAAACTTGGATTTTTCTTGATTAAGGGTCGGTTTTGGTAGAGCAATAGAGCTAACAAAAATAATTTTTGGATGCCATTCCTTGACAAAACCGTGGGACTAGGAGGCTAGAAGGAAGGAAAGAAGATTTTGGGATTTCAAAACCCTAACTTGGGTTTGAGGTAAATCTCTTAAACCACCTTGAAATCAAGTCTTATTAAGTGTTTTTGAGGTTGATTCAAGTGGTTTGTAAGGACATAAGTCCACTTTAAATTTCTGCCCTCATTGTTGGTGTGTGTGCTTGATAAGGTTAGGGTTTGGTTGGCTGATTTTGATGCTTTTTGCTTTAAAATTTGTGCTTGAAAATGATGGATTTTTCATGCTAGAAATTAGGTTGTATGTCCCATAAGATGAGGCCAAAAATCTGCCCTTGGCAGCCATGAGAGCATGCTAGATTAGGGATGGATTTTGTGATGCTTGTATGTGTTAATGCATGTGCTAGAGCCAAGCAACCTAGGTTTTTAAATTTTCGGATTTGGGTTGCATGAGTTGAATGAGATGGATTTATGGGTTTCAATGGGACGTTAGAAGCGCTGCTTATGTGTATAAGCTCCCGATGTGATCGGTCGAGATAGATTCCGCGAATAGGACGTAAACCGAAATGAGGAACCGAAACTGCCAATTCGGATTCGAATCTGGCCAGTTTCGGGAAAGGGTAATTTCAAGGCCCTTAGAGGCCGAATGAGGTAAAACTCAAAACACGAAAGTTGTTCGAACAACTTTTCCTAGAGGACATCGCGAACAGAATCTCGAAATAAGGCTCCAACGACCTCCGTTTTACCCAAAACCCGTGGCTGAACCCTGGGACGTCCTTTACCCAGTTTTTCAGAGTTAACCCGTTTTCAAATAAAAACTGGTACTGATCTAGGCCGAACTGGATTTTGTGCAAAACATGAAAGTTTTAGCATTTTTCGATAGCTACAACTTTCATGAAGACAAGTTTTTCAAATTCCAAGCCGATTTTTAAACTGGGCGTGATTTATGGAAGGTGTGCAGGGAGCCCGAAATCTTGCACATGAGTTTCACGAAAATATTTTCTAGAAAAATTATGAAGTGTTCTTAAATGGTTATTTTAGCTTCGGAAACCATTCCAAAGGCGGTTTCCGACCCCAAATGATTTTATAAAAGATTTATTTCGAAAACCATGAATTTTAAGGGCTCGGGTTTGAAATTCACATTTTTCCACAAAGTAAAGAAAAAGAGGGTTTCAACCAAGAATTTACAAGTTAAAGAAAATAATGAAATTTAACCAAGGTATTTTCTAATTAAAGGAGTTAAATTTTACAAGCAAATGAAGGATTTTTGGAAGTTAATTACACAAGATTTTCCAAAAATAAGGAAGAGGAATTTTAAAGTAAAATTGGTAAGCAAGCCGATTACGAACGGTAACCGGATATTTATCCGAGTTACAAACCCAAGGATAACCAAGGGTTGACAAAAGGTTGACCCAAGGTTAATAAGGTTAACCTTAAGGGTTACCCAACATAACCCTAAGGGATACCCACATGTATAATTGGGCTAAGATTTAAAGGGTTAATGGAAATAACCCAATAACAAGATGTATGAGCAAAGCCCAATAATAGAACAAGGCTCTAACCAAAAAGGTTACCCAACGTAACCTCTTAAGGATTAATCGAAGTTCAATAAGAATGGGGATTAAGTGGCCAAGATGGATATCATGTATAAGGGACATACAACCAAAAGTAGATGTGAGTGTTGGTAGGTCACCAACACCTTACGAAAGGATCCTGATCCTATATTTTTGGTATATCAGGAAAGTGAATTGCCGTTGCCGACAATTTAAGGAACGCAATTTTAAGGATACGGCACTAGAGGTAAGTACAAACCTCACCTGCAGTATGAAAACTAGTAAATTATGTTCAAGTATGTGGTTTTCAAATATGCTGCAATATGTTGTGTGCTATATCTATGAAATGCCATGTTTATTAAAAAGTGCTATTTTTGCAAAATGCTATGTTTATAAAAAGTGCTATTTTTGCAAAATGCTATGTTTAAAAAAGTGCTATTTTTGCAAAAGATTATAAAAGTGCTATATTTGCAAAATGTCATGTTTATAAAAATGTCATGTTTGCAAATGCCATGAATGAAAAGAATGCCATGCCATGTTATGAATGAGATAAAAAGTATGTTATCATATAGTGACATCATAAGGTATGTTCACTAAGGATAAATAACATGGTAAGAAATCACAAGTAAAGTGTCGTACCGACCTCCCACAAGGTGGAGGATTTTTCATGTTAAAGTAAAGGATTCACCCTCTCGTTGATACGGGAGGGTGTAATCACCAATGTTCCCAGAGCAGTTAGGGACCTTGCAACCCCTATCTGTAACTGGAGGCGCGATGGTACGTACACTATGGGGCCCATAAGAAAGATAAGTAAGTTAAAAGAAATGCATAAATGGAACATAAATGGTTCACGCATATGCATATGATGATGAATGTTTTTAAGATGTTTTAATGTTTTGTGAGATTATGTTTGTGCTTACTGGGCGAAAGCTCATCAAGTTATATTTCATACTGTAGGTAAGAAACCCGCAGCTTGAATGCTGGCATTGTTGGAGCGGTGTGGCGGCGGACGAAGGCGGTATGGATACCACTACGCATAGTTTCCGCAAATCTTTTGATGAGTAAAGAAGTTTTGTATATATATATATATATATGTATATACATATGAAGACAAGTTATGTATTATGGTATTTTGGAACTAAAGACCTTAAGTAATGTTTACTTAAGTAGTAATGAGATATTGCTAATGACAAACGTTTTTATAAGTATGTTTCAAAAAAAAAAATATTCCTAATTTTCAAGTAAGTTAAGTAAGTAAGTAAGGCGTGACGGCCCTACGTAGTAAGGGGGCGTCACAAAGTCAACTTTCCTTATTTGGTTTTGCTAATCTACTAGTCGCCTGCCAGTTGTTCTTCTATCATTCGGGAGTCGTTCCCGGGTCTTCTGAGCTTCCTGTCTCCAAGTTATCTTGTGCTCTTCGATGGCTTATTCGGGACCCATATATGGTGAAAGATGATGTACAAAATCTGACCTCAATAGTAAGCTTCCCACTCCGTAGTCAATTGTTAAATCGGCTTAAGGATTATTATTGTCTGAATCGTGCTTTCTGGCAACTAGTGAATGACTCGTCGTTGACTCCTGGGTAAC
Organism: Ficus microcarpa; assembly: GCA_025413485.1. NCBI lineage: Eukaryota > Viridiplantae > Streptophyta > Magnoliopsida > Rosales > Moraceae > Ficus > Ficus microcarpa. Next base: position 41,893 of record JAINRI010000167.1, read on the forward strand.
TTACTTACTGCCTGGGATGGTTCGACAAGCTTTCAAACACGTGTTGCTTTCTGGGTTGAGACGCGACTTCCCAGATGTGTTTTTTTGAGATTTGAAATGATGAAAAACTGTCACTTTATCTTGGCCGTTGATGAGAAGTGATCATGACCTTTGATTCGAATTTGGGGGAAGTTAAAATTGGTATTTTTCAACTTCCCATTTCTCCCCCTCATTTTTACTTCTCTCGAAAGCTTTCTCTCTCTTATTTACCTCTGAGTCTGAAATTCTTCATCTTCTTCTACAATCTTCTTTACATGTACGATTTCTCCTTCCTTTTTTAAGCCAGACCAATTTTCTCTCATCAGAAAAGGCTATCGGCTTTGGAAAATGGAGTAAATGTTGATATGACAATAACTCATTATAAAGATGTCAGTTTTAAACATGAAGTAGACCATTAGATTGCTATTAAAAGTACTTTTAAATAATTCAAATTATATTAAATTTTCAGCCGGATCAATTGATAGAGAAGGTTATATCCTTTAGAAAATGGAGCAAATATTCAAATGACATTAAATCACAATATAGAAGTCAATTTTAGACATGAAATAGACCGTTAGAATGCTATTTGAAGCATGTTCTAATGACCGAAAAGTCTAGAAATTTTGAACCGGGCCAATTTTTGCTTGAAGGGAAAGGCTATAGAATTTGGAAGATGGAACAAATGGCAATCTAGAAGATCACTAAGCATAAACAAATAGACTACCTTAACCCAACTTAATAATCACGACAAAGGGGAATGGGCTTTACAAGCCCATGCTTAAGAAAAAAAAGGGAAAATCAGGTTACATGGCACAAATTTCTAGTGTGGATTGAATTTTGCAACAATTTAAAAATATTTGCATAAATTACCAATATAATGCCATAATTAATTTAAAAATTTTTTTTGTCTATTCTCTCTCCCCCACACACACGGGAGACACGCTCACCCAAACTTAAACTTACGTCCAAAACACATATAAAACTAGAAAACAAATTATACAGTTGAAAACTAGACATCTTAAGGTTTAAAACGAGCTACCATATATCGCAAAGGATATGCAATCTATTTTTAATAAATCACATAAGTTAAGGTGGAAAACCTAGAAAGCTGAAAAATCTTATAAAACTCCAAGGAAAATGTCTATGTTTATATTTTAAACTCATGGAATCTAAAATAAAACAAAAACAAAATAAAACAAGAACAACAACAAAAATACAGACACTAGAATTCCTAAGTTTTCCAACGAGTTTTCAAGTGTCGAAAACGGAGTTAATAAACAAATGTTACTAAAATATTACAAGTGAGATAACGAAACTGAAAAAAAAAAAAAAAAAAGTGTGTGACTTAAGCATAAGTAATAAGTAAGATCTGACACTATATAACATTTTAGCGTTGTGAATAATGAGATGAATAATTGACCATAGGTGTATGGTCAACAAAGTCTTGAAAACTTGATTCAAAAATACTAAATGAACCCAAATGGACCAATATTAAAAGGCAACCAAGAAGATCACTAATCATATATCAATATAATACATTAGCCGAACTTAATAATCACGACCAAGGGAAAAGAGCTTAACAAGCCCAGTGCTTAAGAAAAAAAAGGGGGAAAATTAGGTTACATGGCACAATTTTCTAGTGTGGATTGAATTTTGGCACAATTTAAAATTTTTTGCAGAAATTACCATAGAGATAATGTCATAATTAATATAAACCATTTTTTTTTTCCTCTTCTCTCTCCCCCTCACTGACGCGAGACATGCTCCCCCAACCACCCTCCCGTCACGTCCTCTCTCTCTCTCTCTCTCTCTCTCTCTCTCTCGCCGAAACCTATTGGTAACCCTTGTCTGACTTTGATGGTCACTCTGACCCTCGGTGAAAATATGAAACCAACTATACAAGAATCTTAAACTTACGTCCAAAACACATAAACCTAGAAAACAAATTATACAGTTGAAAACTAGACATCCCAAGGTTTAGAACGAGCTATCATGTATCCCTAAAGGACATGCACACTATTTTTAATAAATCAAACAAGATAAGGTAGAAAATCTGGAAAGCTCAAAAATCTTATAAGACTAAAAGGAAAACGTCCATGTTTATATTTTAAACTCATGGAATCTAAAAAATAAAAATAAAAACCAAAAAATAAAAATAAAAGACAAAAACAAAAAGAACCACAACATATTTACTGAAACTAGAATTCCTAAGTTTTCCAACTAGTTTTCAAGTGTCGAAAACAGGGTTAATTCACAAATGTTACTAAAATATTACAAGTTAATTAAAATCCAACAACATGGAGACAACGAAAACTTAAAAAAAAAAAAAAAGCGTGTGACTTAAACAAAAGTAATAAATAAGACATGACACTATATAACATAGTAATATTGAAAATAATGACATGAATAAGTGACTACTGGTGTATGGTCGACTAAGTCTTGAAAATTCGATTCAGAATTACTAAATGAGCCCAACATGGACCAATATCAAAAGGCAACCTAGAAGATTACTGTAACAACCCAAAAATTTTGACAAACTTGTGATTTACTTAGATATAAAGGAAAATCTAAGTCTAAATCATGTATGTCAACATGAAACTCATAATCTGATTTGATTATCAGAGTATGTTTGAGTTCTTATAAGTGTTATGAGACTCAATGATAATTTATTAAGTCAATAATAAGGCTTTATGATTAAAAAGGCGAAACCATGAATTATGATTTTTGTTCGAGTCAATAAATGGTCAGGATAAATTATAACTTAAATAAGATGGTACTGCAGTATAATAAGCAGTGTTGAAATTATATTGTGGCCGACCATCATTACGGATGAAAAAGTAAGGATAAGGAGTGGGATCACTTCAGAAAAATCAGGAATAATATTTGGAGCAATAAAAACTAAGCAGCTTCAAGTCCTAAGAAAATCCTATACGCGGTCCAGTTAAGTGCAGATAAATTATGGACTGTAGTCCAGTAATACTATATTTGATAGTTAAAACAGCATCGATACTGTAACGCCCCCACCTACGTAGAGCCGTTACCATGCTTACTTAAATTAAACCTTGGTCTTAAATACTTAATGTAATGCCGAGCTTAATTAATTTAAAGTAACTAAGTTTAACAAATATGTTTAGTATCTTATTAGCATTATTATTAAGTGTTTATTAGTAGTAATGTTAATCATTTTATATGAAATGTTTTTTTTAGTATTTATGTGCTACTGAAATCGTTTAATTACATTTTTTTTAAGTAACTGTACAGAGGAGGGTTGACAACCACCGGAAGTGAAGTTGATCAATGTGCTTTGTCCATAATATTGTTTGTATAGGAATCGTAATCTAAAGTTATAGAATACATTTTTTAAATGAAGTTTATTATAATTTTTATGGACTTATTTGCAAAGAAAATATAATTTTAAGGATATAGCATAATTTTAGATTCTTTTGGGCATTTTATGTAATTTTTAAAAACTGTTTTGCTGCTGTCTTTATATGTGCTTCACAGCTGCCATTATCTAATATTAAGCTTATTTAGCCAAGTATCTTCTTCCTACCAGTTCCAGCCGGTTCTCAATGCAAAAAAAAACAAAAACAAAAACAAAAACAAAAACAAAAACACAAAAAAAAAAAAAAAGAACAAAACACCAAACACAAAACTCCAACAACTGATCTTCTTCATCATAATAAGACCTTTCCCCTCCTAAACCACAAGACAAATCAAGACTAAGCTTCACTCAAAAACCCATTTTCGGATTCCATCAAACATCCATTTTTCTTCCAAGCTAGTTGAGCTCAAAGTGGAGTTTGACATCATTTTTGGAGTCCAAATTGTCTAAGCTACCTAAGGTCAGTTTTAAGTAGGGTTTTTAGCGGATTTTAAAGCTATTCAAAGATAGAAATATGAGGTTTTAAATTGAGATGCCATATGTTAAAAGTATGCTTTGATTTTAATCCAAATGTGAAATTTCTGATTTTATTCAAGTTGCTTGATGGTTCTATGTTATTTGAGATGTAAAACATTGTGAGGTCTGATTGGAAAAGAGTTTTGATTGTTTTTAACATATTTTATGAAGTTGCATAGAAGGTGTTTGTGAAAATATTTGACTGAGATTTCAAAAATAAGGCACTAGGATTTCGAATTTTATTTCTCTGGTTATACCCTATATTTGAAGCTGAAATTTTGTGGAGTTAAAGTATACATATGAATTTTGCTCCCCACAAAATTTCACATGAAAATGTTGTAAAATGGATTTTTGGTGAATTTTCAAAAGTTGGGTTCTGTAGTTGGAAATTTGTGGGCAGCTACTAGGTCAAAATTTTGTTCAAAATTTTGTTTGTGATTAGAATTTGTCCTAAAGGACCTTAAATGGTCTAAAACATTGAAAAGTGATACTATAATATATATTTTTCTATTTTATATGACTGGTAATGGATTGAAGATATATATTTTTTTTAAATGCAAAATGACTTGATCATGGATCTTAAGACAAGCCCGATCAACTTTCCTCGATACGGTGGAGTCAATTTCTTTGCGGAAGTTCAATTTTAAGGAGGGAAGTAGGAATTCTACTTACTGTGTCATAGAAACTTAAAAGTATATGATATAGCGTTTTAATGTTTTTGACAAATGTTTAACATTTCAAATGAGACTATGGATATACTTTTTCCCTTCATTGGAAAGATTATGATTTGCAAGTAGGAAAGTATAGTTTAATGAAAACTTTTCTGACATGTTTGTAATGTTTTAAAGGTTTTCAAACACTACAACAAAAATTGCTTTCCATAGCACCACAAAAATGCTATTGTAATAAAAAGATAGCATTTAATCAAACGCTATATTAGGCCCTGTTATTCAAAGTCTAATGCTACAATAGCATTTCTTGATTGCTACTGCTCTAATCTCTATAGCATTTTTTTGGTGCTGTTTATGGTTAGCTATAGCATTTTCCTAGTGCTACGTAAAATTAGTTATAGCATTTTTGTGGTGCTGTTATACTCTTTAGATAGCATGATGGTGGTCTTACAAAATCTATATTGTTTATAAGGAATATCGTTCAAGAGATGCCACAAAGAAACTTTTGCACAAATATAATTACTGTTGTTCATATGGTCCATAAAGGACAGCAATTTGACATCACTGTTCAACTAATAACTAGAAACATGATACAAAATTTCATCGAGTAATCAACAATTACATAGTCTAGAATATCCGTTGATTAGTACAAGACAAAAACAAATCATATTCTACTAAAACACCAGTTCGATCAATTATCATTTGTTTTTCAACTATAAGTCTAAATCCAAATGGAAACTACAACATGTTTGAAAATTCTCCATGACCAGTTTTCGGAGCAGATCTCAAAATCTATATGTACTCTGTAACGCCTCAAAAAGTTCCTGAAATAAGACATATCAATGGATATAAATAACTCAAAATAATTTATATAGCTACTAAATGGTAAAAGCTAGGCATATTTTATTTCAAAATACCCAAAAATTGACCACAATTGCGAAAATATTCAACTTATTGAATATTCTTCCTTTCAAGTGGTACTAACCACTAGGATATCATAATTCCCAACAAGCAACTATAGACTATCATAAAATAGTTAGGTGCATACATCTACTCTTTGTGTGAGACATTAATCAATCTTCACAACAAACAGTTAAAGAGAACCGAAGGAAAGGGGAACGAAAAAAAAAGAAAGATGTGTATAAGCATCTCAATGAGTCACACGTTATTTGTAGTTGTACAAATACAAATTAAGACTACCCTCTGTTTTTTCATTGTAACTAGTAGAGATAATTCAATGAAGTGGAATAGTGACATTTCTTTGTAAAGTATGTAGAAGTTTTCTTATTAATGAGGTTAGAATATTAGATTATACATTAGATACTATCTGAGCAGAAATCATTGGTTGTACTAGAGAAATTGGCCAATTCAATTGCTTGAAAACCTTTTAAATTGGTTCAGATTCTTTAAAGGAGAATTAAAATACCCTCCATACCACTTTATGATAACTACATGGAGAGGAAAATATAAGTAAAATGGTAAAGTAAGAAACAAAAACTTGGAAATTGTTGACAAGTACCATAATTCAGTGACATGCTTGAGTAAAACATATGTATTGTTATTATCAATATTTATTTCATTTATGATATCTACCTATTGAGGTATAGCTTTTGCTGGCATCAAGGGAAGAGTAAACTGTTGCATGAAGAAAGCAAGTGCACTCGATTAATAAATCAATCCATTCTCTGATAAGCATAACATTGCCTTCTTATCCAAATGGCAGTAGCAGGTGGTTCCATGTTGAAGCCACTTATCCTGTCGGTAAAAAATAACTCATATTGAAGCCAATTGTCCTGTTGGTGAAAAATAACTAAAATTTAAGTCATGATTCTGATAAATCACCGGCACGTTCAAAAGATTCCAACACCACAAAAAAGAGGGGGGGTGTTGGACATTCAAAAGAAAAGTCAACAGAAATTGGCTTAGCCAAATGACAGCAGCAGGTGGTGCCATGTTGACGCCACTTGTCTGCTGGCTGAAAAGTAAGAAAAATTTAAGACATAATGCTAATAAAATGAATGGCACTTCCAAAAGCAGAGCAGAATTTCATAGACTTGGCAAATAGTACAGTAACTTGAATCAACAAATAAAGCCAAATACAATATGAATGAAAATTAACGGGTCCTGTACCACTTAAAATCTAAAATAATCATATCACCTCTACAATTTTGTTAGATACTCCAATGTCCACAAGTTTACTGAAAATCAGTAACTATCAAGAAATAAGTAAACCATCTTTACTTCTACAAAAGAGGAGAAAGTAAGCAATCAGCACCCAAGTAACCACGGAAATGTGAGAAGCCAAAGAAAGACCATACGCAATAGTGAGAAAGAACAAGAATAGCCTAGAGTCAGAAAATAAACGCATTGAAGGAAACCACTTCGGTCAATAATCAGCAATAGATCCCCCTGCTTCACACAGCATGCCTGCTATGATCTAGGAAAGGGGAAGAGAAAAAATAGAAAATAAAACCTTTAAATTCCAGAATGAAAAAAAAAAAAAAAACCCAATTCTCTAGATTCTTAAAGCCCCTGCTATGATCTAGGAAACGGGAAGAGAAAAAATAGAAGATAAAACCTTTAAATTCCACAATGAATATAATTCCTTAAAAAAAAAAAAAAAACCCCCAATTCTCTAGATTCTCAAAACCCCTGCTATGACCTAGGAAAGGGGAAGAGAAAACCTAAAAAATAAAACCTTTAAATTCCACAATGAACAAAATTCCTACCAAAAAAAAAAAGCCTCTCTAGATTCTCAAATACTTAGAGCAATTATAGAAACAATCTTCCACACGTGTACACAACAAGCTTCAAATCCAAAAAAATAAATAAATAATACCAATGCCGAGCGCGAAGTCAAAGCCACTTCACCTGTGGCTTGATTGTTAATGATTGTGGTGCTCCT
>JAINRI010000168.1:0-17914 GCA_025413485.1 Ficus microcarpa
CTCCCGCAGTGGGCGGTCGAGCTAGAACCAACGTCTTAGGCCGTAATAACTTGACTAAAAACCGAAACTGCCTCTCGGGTTCACTGGGACAGTCTCGGGAAAACATCCCAGTTTGGAGATAGAGGCCGAATTGGCCAAAACGTAAAACACGAAAGTTGTAGATTAGGGTGTTTACTAGGGGGTAACGTGGGCACTTTGCCAAAATAAGGCTCCAAAGGCCTACTTTTATGCGAAAAACCGTAGATGGGTCAGAAGACCCAGTTTTCAAGTTAAGTTCGGTTTTGATTTAAAACTGACTTCAAATGGTAAGGAATTTGAAAATGTGTAAAACACGAAAGTTTTAGACCTACTCGAGGACTAGAACTTTCGTGAAGAAAACTTTTCCGAATCAAAACAGATTTTTAACTACAACCTAAAATCTGAAAACGGTGCAGGGTTCAACATAATCCTGTACCCGAATTTTGTAGAACCAACTTAGGAAAAATCAATTGCGGACATAACACGTTGTTTTAAGCACGGAAACTGTCCCAAAAGCAGTTTCCGACCCCTTACCACTTTATGAAAAATTAGGCCAAGATCCACGCAAATTTTTAAGAGGACAAGTCAAGAAAGTTAAGTTTTAAGTTAAGTTTTTATGAAAAAGTTTTTAAGTTAAGATTTTCAAGTCAAAGGAATTTTAAGCTAAGTTTTGAAAAGAAAATGTAGAACGCATGGTAGCCGGGATTTAGACCCCGAGTTACCAGGCCTCGCCCCAAGGCCCAGAGTTGACCCGACAGGGTTGACTTTAGCTCACTTAAAGGTTGACTTCGGTTGACCAACAAGATAACGAGTTCTTATACAAGCCCAAGGGTAGGTGATCGACCTAACCCGATGTTTTTCAAAATGGGCTAAGTATACAACACAATTTTTCAAATAACCCTCTTTGGGTTACAAGAGGCTTTACGTTAAGGGGACATATAGCCGAAAATCCGTAGAAATGTTGGTTAGTACCAACATACGATAAAATGAAGTTGGAGACTGATGTACAACTTTCCATCAAGCAGGAGGGATTCTGCAGCAGGCCTGGACGAGGATCTGCGTAACCACTAGGAGAATAGACGGTAAGTACAACACCGTCTACAGCACAAGCTAATAGGATTAGACTCGATGATGTGCTATATGTTATATGCTAAGTATATGGTTATATGCTAAGTTAAGATAAGATAAGAAAGAACCCAGACATAAGAAATGTATGTTCACACGTAAGCAAGTTCAAGTAACAGGATAAATACCGTGTCGTACCACCCGCACCAGGTCGGGTCGGACTATGAATTGAACTGGAATTGGTTTGGCCGCCCCAGACAATTCATTAGTCGCGCGCCGGATACGAACACATAGACGAAGGGCCCATAAGATATAATGAAAGATAATGAAGCATAAGATGACCTATGCATGCTAAGTGATTTATGATAAGTATATGTATGCTATGTATGTTAAGTATGCTAAGTATGTTATGTATGTTGTATGTATGCTATGTTTATGATATGTTGCGCTAAGTTATTGTTTGTTAGAATTATATTGTTGCTTTTTGTTTCACGGCCTAGGAGTTGTACTTACTGGGCCTTAAGCTCACTGTTTTAAGTTTGTGCTGTAGGTAAGTCGCCTGCTAGCTGATCTTGATGCGATGGGGAGTAGCGGTCAAGCAAATGTAAAATCGTGGTATATGGAGCCGCTACGCCTTTTTGTGTGGTAAACATGTACAAAAGACAAGAACAGTTTTATAAGTAGTAGTATATATGTTTTGCGTAAAAAACAATGTTTTGAATTTGTGTATATAAAAAAAAAAAAAAAATCCGCTGTGTTTTCAAGCTAAGTATGTAAGCAAGTTTTAAGCATGTATGTATGAATATAAGTAAGGGTAACGGCCTACGCTAGGTGGGGCGTTACAAGAGTTGGTATCAGAGCGGTTTCCTCGCGACACGATTTTACAATTGCCTGACATCGCCTCCACCATTGCAAGTAAGTCTAGATTTATTTGCTTATATGTATTGTTCTATGTATGTGCTTTATGGTTTATGTGCTGTTGTGTGGAATAGACGCGGCGCTATGGATCCAGTGCAGATCAAGAGGGATCGAGACGCAGTGGTAGCCTTCTACCGCTCGCAGCCTTCATACTTTGACAGCAGCCGACGGTCGATGTCCATAGGGACGTGGCTCCATGATATGGAGCAAACGTTCGCTATGTGCCACATTGAGGAACACCTACAGGTCACGCTAGCCAGCAGATGCCTGAGCGGAGACGCCAGGATGTGGTGGGCCATGCTAGGAGAGCCGCAGCTACCTAGCCGCACATGGGCACATTTCCGTGCAGTAGTTATGGCACGCTACGGACCGCTACCTGCCAGAGGACCGGGAGAGCCGGCACGCGACCCCGTGATTTACAGAGACATGAGACAGGCTCGTTACCAGAGGCTGTCTCAGGACTGGCATGCATATCCAGGAGAGGCTATGAGCCACTACTGTTTGCGGTTCCAGGAGATGATGCTCCCTTACATTCCGCAGGAGATGGCTGATCATGAGTTACAGGCATTGTTACTCATGAGGAGAGGGATACCACAGCACATCCAGCGGTTTGTGCCGACGCCGACTGATCAGATGGTTATAGGCAGTTATTACGATGACATCTTAGCGGCTGAGGAGAAGGCTCAGGCCGAGCCAGCTGTTGAGCATGTACCTGAGGCCCAGGATCCGGCCGAGGACGACGAGCAACAGGACCCTCAGTATGAGGTAGGGCCTGTTGATGATGATCAGGAGGATCCTCAGTACGAGGTTGGACCACTGGAGGAGGACCCAATGGATTCAGATGACGACTCCGATGACGTCGTACCTATCGACCCGCCAGCGCAGCCCGATCCACCAGTCATCGTTCTTTCGAGCGATGACGAGGACGATTTAGAGGGAGATGCCGCCTACGAGGTATGGGATGACCCGGAGGAGTGGGGTGATCCGGAGGAGTTTCCCGACGGGGATGTACCTGACCCGGTGGTTGTGCTTTCAGATTCCGATACCTCGGTCAGCGCCGTCGACGACATCGAGTAGGTTAGGTCGACCTTGCTTTTTCTTTTTGTCATTAGGACCGTTTGTATAGTTTTGTATTCGGTTATTTTGACTGTATATATTTGTAGGATGGCAAGTGGTAGCCACTTCCATCCGAAACTCTGTCCGTTTTATGTAAAAATATGTACATTATGTTGTATATAAGACAGTATATATTTTGTACAGTATGTACTTTTGATATGATGTGTACCCTTGATTTTGTACTCAAAGGGACCGTGCGTATCACGGGATATATGACAAGATGATATGTTATGATGTCATGATATGTTAAGTATGTATGTATGTTATGTCTTGTTAAGTATGTATATGTTATGTTATGATATGTATGTTTATGAGATGTCATGCATGATAAGATGATATGTTGAGATTGTTATGGGAAGAAAGAATATTGTTAATATTTCTTTTTCCTATATTAGGGTTATAAAGATGGTTCGTACGAGAGGAACCACATCTGCTGATGCACCTGAAGATCCGCCACAGCCGGATATGATCACGATAATGATGGATTTACAACGACAGCTGCAAGAGCAGCAGCAAGAGATTGTAAGGTTTAGAGAACAGTTGGAGCGGATGAATCAAGCTCCGCAAGTTCAAGCGGCACCACAACCGGTTCCGCCAGTACAGCCAGTGGTACCCCCGGTACCAAATGTAAATGTGCAGCCAGAGGCCCAGCCAGCAGCGCCTCAACCCGTAGAAGTTCCAGTGGCACCAGCTGCCATACCGGCAAACCCACCAGCAGTCCGAGAAGACATGCTATATGAGCGCTTCAGGCGTATGAAAGCTCCTGAGTTTGAGGGACCGACCGACCCGATAGCTGCAGACAATTGGCTGATTGATATTCAGGTCATTCTGAACTTCATGAGGCTTACAGAGCAGGAAAAGGTTCTATGTGCCTCCTTTGCGCTGAAAAAGGATGCAAGGCACTGGTGGACGACGGTTGAAGCACGCCGGGATGTGATGACCATGACATGGCAGGATTTTGTCCATGAGTTCCGGACAATGTATTACAACAGGGAAGTCCTCGCAGTTCAGCAGGATGAATTCACGAACTTCCGGCAGGGATCACTATCAGTAATGGACGCGGTTAAGAGGTTTGAGCAGTTAGCCCGTCTATGCCCTAAACTGGTGCCTAACGAAGAGGAGAAGGTTCGAATGATGATGATAATGTTTCGAACAGATATAGCCAAGCTGGTCAGCACTGGCAACAGCCCGCCAGAAACTGTGTCAGATTGTATAAGCAGAGCAGTTAGGGCTGAATACTGGATCAACAAGGATAAGGAAGCAAGAAACCAGATTTTTAAGGCCCGGAAGGAGGAAAAAGCTGCTGCCAAAACTAACCAACCCCGCCAGGGCACGGAAGCAAACACCAAAGGACAAGCAAGCGGCTCTGGCCAAAGTCCCAAGCAATTTGGGAAGAATAAAAGAAAGGGAAACTTCAGTGGCCAGGGACAACAAAAGAACAATCCGCAGAAGAAGAATAATAGGGGCAACGATGGTAATAATGTTACATACCCTACTTGTGACACCTGCGGAAAGAAGCACCCCGGGGTATGCAGAAAGGGGTCAAACGCTTGCTACCTTTGTGGCAAAGAGGGACATTTTGCTAAGAACTGCCCTCAAAACAATCAAAACCCTCAACCCCAGTATCAGAATCAGCAGCAGCAATACCAAAATCGAAACTCCAACCAGAGGCAGATTCATGCGGTACAAGCTAGGCTGGAAGGACCAGCAGTGATCCAGGGCAGAATTGAAGCGCCAGAACCACTAGCCCGGATCTATGCCTATACAAAGGGAGATGCAGAGGCCGGGACATCGCATGTGGTGACAGGTCAGATCTCTATCACCACCTATGACGTCATTGCACTGTTTGATTCCGGCGCTACACATTCGTTTATTTCCCTAGAGTTTGCCAAGAAGCTAGGAAGCAGTGTTAAGATAGTAAAACAACCTTTCAATGCTTCTTTACCATCCGGTGAAATTTTGTGGTCCAACTTCTGGATCCAAAATGTTCCCATCAGAATAAATGGCAGAGAATTAATTGCAGATCTCATCGCAATCAAACTTCACGATTTCGATGTGATCTTGGGGATGGACTTTTTGGGGAGATATAACGCTAGGATCGATTGCCGAAGACGCCGTATCTCGTTTAGTCCCGACGGGAAGGATGAGTTCAACTTTCAAGGTCAGCCCAGAAATTCCACCACCAAGATGGTGTCAGCCATGAAGGCTTGGAAAATGTTAGCTAATGGGTGTCAAGGATATTTAGCTAACATGGTGGATAAGGGTCAAGAAAAGGAACTAACGCCAGGAGATGTTCCCATTATTCGGGAATATGTGGACGTATTCCCAGAAGAATTGCCAGAATTAGCCTCAATGCACGACGTTTTTCACGTTTCCATGCTAAAGAAGTACATTCCAGATCCTTCTCATGTGCTCAGCCAAGAACCAGTAGAGGTTCAGTCCAATTTGACCTATGAAGAAAAGCCTGTTAGGATCCTCGACAGAGAAAATAAGGTCTTGAGGAATAGAGTTATACCTATGGTTAAAGTTTTGTGGCGAAACCATAAGGTAGAAGAAGCAACATGGGAGCCAGAGGATGCGATGAAGAAGGACTACCCAGAATTGTTCTAATTTTCGAGGACGAAAATTTTTAAGGAGGGTAGATTGTAATATCTGGTTTTCATGACTACTAATTCTTTGTAAAGAATTAAACATGTGCAGTTTATGCAATTATATGAAAAAGTTCAGTCCAGAACTTTCAGATGTGTTTTGTGGGTTTTTATAGCCTAAACAGGCTTAAAACTGATATTTCGGACGATAAGAAGTGAAAACTGATCATTTTATGAAAAGTCAAAATTTTGACCGAAAAGTCAACCGTTGACCCGAAAAGTCAACGTTTGACCAAAATAGTCGAAATTGAGTATCATGAATTTTAAGATCAGTTTTTCACGAAAAAGACTACCGAAACTCATTATTCTTAACAGATAATGAAAATGAGACTTCGGATACTCGATTTTAAAATCAGGCGATTTTTCTAAGTTCATAGGGCAAAAAGGGTTTGAGAAAACGAGAAAAAGATTTTTCGACCCGGAATCCCGACGGCACGTCAAAAATCCAAAAACTGTAAAATAATATTTACAGTGTTGGAATTTAAATTTTTGAACTCAACATTTTAAGATTTTTAGTCCAAATACACTGTTTTGTTCAAGAAAGTTCAAGAACAAGTTTGTTCTTATCCTCAAGATGTGGTGGCCCAATCCTAGAGTGACACTTGTCCAAGACAACTCATGCCTTGGTGTCTCCCACCCCTTGTTCGGCCAACTCAAGAACAAGAGCCAAAAGTTGGTTCTTGGAAGCTTGCTCTCCAAGCTCTATAAATAGCCCCTTGAGTAATTCATTTTATTCATAAAACCAAGCAAAACTCTTGCCAATTTTCACAAGAAAATCCGAGTGAGAGAGAGAACAAGAGGGTTCGGAATTTTGAGAACCAAATCACCTCCACCAACCTTCGGGTAGCTTAGGGAGACCGAGAGAAAGAAGAAAAAAAAATTTCTGGCTAGCTTTGGTGTAGCCACTGCCGTGAGTCTTGAGTGCAGGGGAACCGAGTGAAAGCCAAAATTTTCAAAGGAAAATTTGGGGAAAAAGGTTCGGGTGGCTAGCCGAGCCTTAGGAAAGAGCTTGGGTAAGTTTGAGTGAAGTTTGGAGACTTGTGGGTGTCTCTAGAGGAGCTTCGGGTGGTTAGAAAGGAAGAAAGAAAATTTTTTCCAACTTTGGTCCAAGGACCCTTAGTGGCCGAGAGGAACAAGGAACCAACCCTAGGGACCATCGGTTTGGCGTTTGGTGCACCTAAGGGAGCAGCCGAACCAAAAGGAACCAAGGGGAGCCTAGGAGAGTCTCGGCAACACCAAACCCTTAGGGGGCCGAAAATCCACACCAAGAGAGGTAAACCCTAAAACAACTTCTCAAGTTTTTAAATTTATTTTAAAGCTTGATTTATGTGTATTTTGTGCCAAAGGGATGTAAGGGCATAAGCCCATGTGTATGTTTTTAATTTTGTGCCCTATGTGCTTGTGTGTGTGTTACCGGGTGTGAGCTAGGGAGGCCGAGTGCCTTGGCTGGCCAGCCGTGGGCTGTGTGTGCGTGTGTGCAGGCGGCCGAGTGGGCTGGTGAGACCAGCCGGGTGTTTGGCTAGTACAGCCGGGTGTGTGGCTGTGTGTGTGCGTGTGTGTGCCGAGTGCAGGTGGCCGAGTGGGCTGGTGAGGCCAGCCGGGTGCTTGGCTGGTGCAGCCGTGTGTGCGTGCGTGGCCGTGCGTGTGTGGGCTGGTGGCCGTGTGTGCAGGTGGCCGTGTGGCCGAGGGAGGCTAGCCGAGTGGTTAGGTGGACCACTAGGCTGCCTTGGCCGGTTGTTTGCTATTGGTTGCATGTGATTTTATGTTTGTTTGATGCTAGAATGCATGCTAGGGTTTGCTAGGCTTATGTCCCCATAGATTAATTTTATGTATGCTTGTATGGTTTAATTTTTATGAACTAAGTATGTTAGATTGACTAGGTGTATGTATGTTAGTGGAACCATGCAATCCCTAGGCAATTTAGGCTCGGGTTTGTGGATTGCATGAGCTCGTGAGATTGGCTTGGCTAGCCATGAGAGAACGTTAGATACGTTGCATGTTTGAACCTAACTCCCGCAGTGGGCGGTCGAGCTAGAACCAACGTCTTAGGCCGTAATAACTTGACTAAAAACCGAAACTGCCTCTCGGGTTCACTGGGAGCAGTCTCGGGAAAACATCCCAGTTTGGAGATAGAGGCCGAATTGGCCAAAACGTAAAACACGAAAGTTGTAGATTAGGGTGTTTACTAGGGGGTAACGTGGGCACTTTGCCAAAATAAGGCTCCAAAGGCCTACTTTTATGCGAAAAACCGTAGATGGGTCAGAAGACCCAGTTTTCAAGTTAAGTTCGGTTTTGATTTAAAACTGACTTCAAATGGTAAGGAATTTGAAAATGTGTAAAACACGAAAGTTTTAGACCTACTCGAGGACTAGAACTTTCGTGAAGAAAACTTTTTCCGAATCAAAACAGATTTTTAACTACAACCTAAAATCTGAAAACGGTGCAGGGTTCAACATAATCCTGTACCCGAATTTTGTAGAACCAACTTAGGAAAAATCAATTGCGGACATAACACGTTGTTTTAAGCACGGAAACTGTCCCAAAAGCAGTTTCCGACCCCTTACCACTTTATGAAAAATTAGGCCAAGATCCACGCAAATTTTTAAGAGGACAAGTCAAGAAAGTTAAGTTTTAAGTTAAGTTTTTATGAAAAAGTTTTTAAGTTAAGATTTTCAAGTCAAAGGAATTTTAAGCTAAGTTTTGAAAAGAAAATGTAGAACGCATGGTAGCCGGGATTTAGACCCCGAGTTACCAGGCCTCGCCCCAAGGCCCAGAGTTGACCCGACAGGGTTGACTTTAGCTCACTTAAAGGTTGACTTCGGTTGACCAACAAGATAACGAGTTCTTATACAAGCCCAAGGGTAGGTGATCGACCTAACCCGATGTTTTTCAAAATGGGCTAAGTATACAACACAATTTTTCAAATAACCCTCTTTGGGTTACAAGAGGCTTTACGTTAAGGGGACATATAGCCGAAAATCCGTAGAAATGTTGGTTAGTACCAACATACGATAAAATGAAGTTGGAGACTGATGTACAACTTTCCATCAAGCAGGAGGGATTCTGCAGCAGGGCCTGGACGAGGATCTGCGTAACCACTAGGAGAATAGACGGTAAGTACAACACCGTCTACAGCACAAGCTAATAGGATTAGACTCGATGATGTGCTATATGTTATATGCTAAGTATATGGTTATATGCTAAGTTAAGATAAGATAAGAAAGAACCCAGACATAAGAAATGTATGTTCACACGTAAGCAAGTTCAAGTAACAGGATAAATACCGTGTCGTACCACCCGCACCAGGTCGGGTCGGACTATGAATTGAACTGGAATTGGTTTGGCCGCCCCAGACAATTCATTAGTCGCGCGCCGGATACGAACACATAGACGAAGGGCCCATAAGATATAATGAAAGATAATGAAGCATAAGATGACCTATGCATGCTAAGTGATTTATGATAAGTATATGTATGCTATGTATGTTAAGTATGCTAAGTATGTTATGTATGTTGTATGTATGCTATGTTTATGATATGTTGCGCTAAGTTATTGTTTGTTAGAATTATATTGTTGCTTTTTGTTTCACGGCCTAGGAGTTGTACTTACTGGGCCTTAAGCTCACTGTTTTAAGTTTGTGCTGTAGGTAAGTCGCCTGCTAGCTGATCTTGATGCGATGGGGAGTAGCGGTCAAGCAAATGTAAAATCGTGGTATATGGAGCCGCTACGCCTTTTTGTGTGGTAAACATGTACAAAAGACAAGAACAGTTTTATAAGTAGTAGTATATATGTTTTGCGTAAAAAACAATGTTTTGAATTTGTGTATATAAAAAAAAAAAAAAATCCGCTGTGTTTTCAAGCTAAGTATGTAAGCAAGTTTTAAGCATGTATGTATGAATATAAGTAAGGGTAACGGCCTACGCTAGGTGGGGCGTTACAGGTTTGGTTTAATTTCATGCTCATAAATTATGCTATGTGATTGGTTTGCTAGAATGGCATGTTAGGGTTTTGAATTAGGTCATTTAGTTTTGTGCATGTATGTTATGTTTTTTATGAACCAAATGCATGAATGGTGTGATGTATGCTAAGCTAGAGGATATGCAACCCTAGGATAGTGAGTTCGGATTTTTGGGTTGCAAAGATCACATGGGCTGTATGATAGGGTTAAGGGACGTTAGATGCGCTGCATGCATGATAACTATCTCCCGATGTGGGCGGTCGAGTTAGAACCCGCGACTTAGGACGTAAAAATAAATGTAAGAACCAAAACTAGCTCTCGGGTTCCAGGGAGCAGTTTCGGTAAAACACGGATTACAGGCCTTTAGAGGCTGAATGGACAAAAACTTAAAACACGAAAGTTGTAGACTAGGATGTTTCCTAGCGGCCAGCGTGGGCAGTTTTCCAAAATAAGGCTCCAACAGCCTTCTTTTACAAGAAAACCCGTAAGAGGTCTGTGAGACTCGGATTTCAAAGTTAACCTCGTTTTCGATTAAAAACTGGTACCAATCGGTACAGAATCAGAAATTTTACAAAACACGAAAGTTTTAGAACTCTTCGAGGGCTAGAACTTTTGTGAAGGAAACTTTTTCAAATTCAAAAGGGATTTTTAACTATAAACTGAAATGTCAAAACTGCGCAGGAATCAAAGAATTTCTGTGCAAGATTTTATAGAACCACTCTAGGAAAAACGTTTTTCAAGCTAAACACGTTGTTTCAAGTATGGAAACTGTCCCAAAAGTAGTTTCCGACCCCCAAATATTTTATGAAATTATAAGGCAAGATTTACGAATTTTTACGAAAAGTTGATAAGATAAAGTTTTAAATGCTAAGTCTTTTTATGAATAGGGATTTTAAGTTAAAGTTTTTAAAGCAAATGGATTTTAAGCTAAGTGTTCAAATAAGTGTTAAGACGGAAGATAGCCGGGAAATTATACCCGAGTTATCGGGACTTAGTTCCCAAAACCTAAAGTAAGCCGAATAAGGATTCACGTTAGAATCATAAGGGTTAACCTTGTTAACCTAAAGTTAAGGATTAAAGCCCAAGGGTTGATGTTCATCTAACCCGACATGTTTCGATATGGGCTAAGTGTATAAAAGGATATCCAACATATCTTTTTAGGTCACGATTTATGATCTATAAGACTACTAAGGTAGTCACCCTTTATGTATGCATGGTTTATGTTTTAGGGGGGACATATCACCTGAAACCCACACGAATTAGATTAGAAATCTCATGTACGTCCTTCGATCGAGCAGGAGGAATTCTTCAGTTAAAGCTCGAAGAGGAGTAAGACAAGCAGCACACGGATAGACGGTAAGTACAACACCGTCTACAGCATAAGCTACTAGTATATATTACTAGATTTCCATGATGTGTTCTGTGCTATGTGTTAGATAACATGTATGCCATATAAATTATGTTATGTATATGATTATTATGTTAGGGCATAAAATAATAGAATTAAAAAGGTGACAACAAGATGTATGTTCACTAATAGTAAGAATAAGTAAGTCAATAAGCGCTGTGTCGTACCACCCACGCCAGGTTGGGTTGGACTGTGGGTTGAGTTGGATAAGGTTTGGCCGCCCCAACCAATCCATAGTCGCGCGCCGGTTACGAACACACGAGGTAAGGGCCCATAATGAGAAGAGATAAGAAAGCATAACGTGGTCAATGCTTGCTATGTGTATATCATGTTTATGCTATATTTTCTTTACGGCTTAAGAGTTGTACTTACTGAGCTCTAGCTCACTGTTTAAGTTTATGCTGTAGGTAAGGAGCCAGCTATCTGATAATGATGCAAGATGGAGTAGCGAGCCAAGGGAATGTGAATGAGTGGATAATGGGTATCGCTACGAGTTTTGTGATTTTATGTAAATTATGAAATATTTTTATATTAACTGGTAATTAATATATTAGTACGCAAAAACAGTATTATTATATGATTATAGTGTTTTGTGAATGCTATAAAAAAAAAAAAAAAAAATTTCCGCTGTGTTTTCAATCAATGTGTTTAAGTTATATTATGAATGTATGTTAACAAGTAAGTACGGTAACGGCCTACGCTAGGTGGGTCGTTACAAGAGTTGGTATCAGAGCGGTTCCCTTGCGACACGAATTCACAGTTGCCTGACATCGCCTCCATCATTGCAAGTAAGTTTAGATTTCTTTCTTATATGCTATATGGTTTTTATGCTATGGTTATATTACGTGATATAGACGCGGTATCATGGACACGACGCAAGTAAAGAGGGATCGGGATGCTGTAGTTTCTTTTTACCGATCGCAGCCTCAGTACTTCGATAGCACCAGACGATCAGTATCGATTAGCATATGGCTACATGATATGGAACAGATCTTCACGATGTGTCACATCGAGGAGCACTTACAGGTCACCCTAGCCAGCCGATGTCTGATTGGTGATGCTAGGATATGATGGGTTACATTAGGAGAGCCGCAACTATCCAGCCGTACTTGGGCACATTTTCGTGCAGCCGTGGTGAGCCGATATGGTCCACTCCCAGCACGAGGAGCTGATGAGCCGATTCGTGATCCTGCGATATACAAGGACATGCGACTTACTCGCTATCAGATGATGTCACAGGATTGGCATGCTTATCCAGGGGAGACTATGGTCCACTACTGTTGGAGATTCCAGGAGACGATGCTTCCTTACATTCCCCAGGATATACCAGAGCCCGAGTTACAGGCGTTGATGCTCCTACGTAACGGAGTACCGACACACATCAGACAGTCCATTCCATCACCCCGCCGTGAGATGACCGTTGGTAGCTTCACTGATGACATACTAGCAGCAGAGACGATAGCCCAGACCGTACCTGCCGCTGATCGTGCAGATGAGGCCCAGGATCCCGTTGCTGATGACGCTGGAGATGAGGATCCGCAGTATGAGGTAGGGCCCGAGGATCCGCAGTACGAGGTCGGACCCGAGGAGCCAGTACCGGAGATGCCTGCCCAAGAGGCAGAGGACCCGATGGACGCGGAGGATACCTTAGATGATGATGTCATACCGATAGATCCACCGGAGCAGGAAGACCCTCCCGTTGTCGACATTTCCAGTGACGATGAGGATGATATGAATGGAATGCATGATAAGTTTATTAGCTTATGATAATGCCTGTTTCCGATAGTAGGAATATAAGCATGGTACGAACAAGAGGAAACGCAGCCGCAGATCCGCCCCAGCCGGATCTAGTGACTCTTATGACGAATTTGCAACAGCAAATGCTGCAGCAACAACAAGAAATGGCTAGATTCCGCGAACAGTTAGAACGTATGAATCCAGCACCCCCAGCCCAAGAAGCTCCATAGCCAGTTCCCCCAGTGGTACCTCAGGTACCCAATGTTCAACCGGAAGTCCCTCCGTATGTTCCGATGGCACCAGCTGCCATGCAAGTAGATCCGCCAGCGATACGTGAAGACCTGCTGTACGAACGTTTCAGAAGGATGAAGGCACCCGAGTTTGAGGGGCCTACAGATCCAATGGCCGCGGATAATTGGCTTATAGATATCCAGGTCATCTTAGACTTCATGAGGCTCACAGAGCAGGAGAAGGTACTATGCGCTTCCTTCGCTCTAAAGAAGGACGCGAGACATTGGTGGATTACAGTACAGATGCGGAGAGATGTTACAGCCATGTCCTGGCAAGACTTTGAGTACGAGTTTCGCTCCATGTACTATAACAGAGAAGTCCTTGCCGTACAACAGGACGAGTTTATAAACTTCCGACAGGGATCTATGACAGTTCTGGACGCAATCAGAAGATTTGAGCAACTGGCTCGCTTATGTCCAAAACTGGTATCGAATGAAGAGGAGAAGGTGCGACTGATGATGAGAATGTTCCGCACAGACATTGCTAAGCAAGTCAGTGCCGGCAGTAGTCCACCTGAGACAGTGTCAGACTGCGTCAGCAGAGCCGTCAGAGCAGAGTACTGGATTAATCGAGACAAAGAGGCGAGAGCCCAGATTTTCAAATCCAGGAAGGAAGAAAAGACTGCTGCTAAGTCGACACAACCTCGACAGAATACGGAAGCAAGTAACAGAGGACAAGCAAGCAACCCCGGTCAAAGTCCCAAGCAGTCTGGGAAGAACAAACGAAAGGGGAATTTTAACAACCAGGGGCAACAGAAGAATTTCCAACAGAAGAGGAGCAACCGGGGAAATGATGGCAACAATGTCACCTACCCTACATGTGAGACTTGTGGGAAGAAACACCCAGCAGTCTGTAGGAAGGGATCCAACGCTTGCTACATCTGTGGTAAAGAGGGACATTTTGCGAAGAATTGCCCTCAGAATAACCCGCAACCGCAGTATCAAAACCAGCAGCCACAGTATCAGAATCGCAACTCCAACCAACGGCAGATACACGCAGTACAAGCTAGGCTTGAGGGACCTGCGAAAGTGATAGGCAGACTGGAAGCCCCAGAACCCCAAGCTAGGATCTATGCGTACATGAAGGGAGATGCAGAAGCCGGAACATCACATGTGGTGACAGGTCAGATCTCTATCGCCACTTATGATGTGATTGCACTATTCGATTCTGGCGCTACGCATTCGTTCATATCCTTGGAACTTGCTCAGAAGTTAGGAGACAGTGTTAGTAGGATAGGACAACCCTTCAGTGCTTCTTTACCATCTGGTGAGATTTTGTGGTCCAATTTCTGGATCCAAAATGTTCCTGTTATCATCAATGGCAGAGAATTAGATGTAGATCTCATCGCAATCAAACTCCATGATTTCGATGTGATCTTGGGGATTTCTTAGGCAGACACGACGCTAGGATTGACTGCCGAAGACGCCGGATAACGTTCAACCTAGGCGAGAAGGATGAGTTTAATTTCCATGGGCAATCTCGGAATTCCACCACTAAGCTCGTATCAGCTATAAGAGCCTGGAAGATGTTAGCTAATGGATGTCAAGGGTATTTGGCTAACATGGTGGATAAGAAGCAAGAGAAGGAGTTGAGGCCAGAAGACGTTCCCATCATCAGGGAATATGTGGACGTGTTTCCAGAGGAATTACCAGGACTGCCGCCAGAACGGGAGATTTCGTTCGAGATCGAGTTACTACCAGGAGTTGCACCGGTATCGAAGGCACCGTACAGAATGGCACCTGCAGAACTCAGGGAGCTCCAGATACAGCTACAAGAGCTTTTGGATAAGGGGTTTATCAATCAGAGCCACTCTCCGTGGGGAGCACCTGTTTTGTTTGTAAAGAAGAAAGATGGATCGCTGCGTATGTGCATCGATTACCGTGAGTTGAACAAGATCACGATTAAGAACAAATATCCTCTCCCAAGGATAGATGATCTGTTCGACCAGCTTAGGGGAGCGATAGTGTTTTCGAATATCGATTTGCATTCAGGCTATCATCAACTTCGGATCAAGGAGTCAGATGTGTCCAAGACAGCTTTCAGAACGCGTTATGGGCACTATGAATTCTTGGTCATGCCCTTTGGGCTAACCAATGCCCCAGCTGCCTTCATGGATTTAATGAACCGAGTGTTTAAGGACTTCCTGGACAAATTCGTGATCGTCTTCATTGATGACATTCTGATCTACTCGAGGTCCCAGGAGGAGCATGAGCAACACTTAAGGCTGGTACTGGAAATGTTGAGACAACACCAGCTGTATGCTAAATTCACGAAATGTGAATTTTGGCTGGAAAAAGTTCACTTTTTGGGGCATGTGGTGACGAAAGAAGGAATTTCTGTAGACCCAACAAAAGTGGAAGCAGTTAGCTCGTGGCCAGCACCCAGGAACATCACAGAGATTAGAAGTTTTCTGGGATTAGCAGGGTACTATAGAAGATTCGTCGAAGGATTTTCAAAGATAGCAGCACCTCTTACAGCTCTCACTCGGAAGGAGAAGAAGTACGAGTGGACGCCGAAGTGTGAAGAGAATTTCCAGGAGCTTAAGAGGAAATTAACAAGTGCACCTGTGCTGATAATTCCTGATGTAGAAGCAGGAAATTTCGTGATTTACAGTGACGCTTCTAAAAATGGATTAGGAGCTGTCTTGATGCAGAATGGGAAGGTAGTAGCCTACGCGTCGCGACAATTGAAGAATCATGAAAGGAACTACCCTACTCACGATATGGAGCTAGCAGCAGTGGTCTTCGCACTCAAGATATGGAGACACTATCTGTATGGGAATAAATGCGAAATCTACACCGACCATCAGAGCCTCAAGTATATTTTTACTCAGAAGGAGTTAAATATGAGGCAAAGACGGTGGTTGGAACTCGTAAAGGATTATGATTGTGAAATCCTCTACCACCCTGGAAAAGCTAACAGGGTAGCAGATGCATTAAGTAGGAAGTCAGTAGCCACGCTGATGTCCATTGAAGCACTTCCTAAGCCTCTACAAAGGAGATCGCTGATTTCAACATAGAAGTAATAACAGGAAGGTTATCTTCGCTTACCTTAAAGTCTGATCTGCTGGACTTCATTAAGGCCCATCAAGAAAACGACTCTTCTTTGCTGAAGGCTCGTTTGTTTAATGAGAAGGGCACAGAGTTCAAGACTTCCGATGATGGTATACTCCACTTCAAAGGAAGGATTTGTGTTCCAAACGTGAAAGGTTTGAAGGAACGCATAATGACAGAGGCACACCAAACGCCGTACTCCGTACATCCAGGAGCTACCAAGATGTACAAGGATCTCAGGGAGACCTACTGGTGGCCGAACATGAAGAATCAAGTGGCAGAATTTGTGTCAAAATGCCTAACTTGTCAGAAAGTTAAGGCTGAACACCGGCATCCGGGAGGAGAATTACAGAAGATAGAACTTCCGGAGTGGAAATGGGAGCAGATTACGATGGATTTTGTAGTCGGACTGCCCAGAACTACGAGTGGAAACGACACGATTTGGGTTGTAGTAGATCGCTTGACCAAGTCAGCCCACTTCGTTGCGATTAAAGCTACCCACTCAGTGGAAAGATTGGCGCAGATTTATGTAGCTCAAATCGTCAAACTGCATGGAATTCCAAAATCAATCATTTCAGACCGCGATGGGCGTTTCACTTCACGATTTTGGATGAGCGTTCATGCTGCCATGGGATCAAGATTGAAGTTTAGCACAGCATTTCACCCTCAAACGGATGGTCAGTCAGAGAGAACTATCCAGACATTGGAGGATATGTTGAGGTCGTGCGTCCTAGATTTCAAGGGAAATTGGGATGAAAAGCTATCACTGATCGAATTTTCCTACAACAACAGCTATCATGCCTCAATTGGAATGGCTCCATTTGAAGCGTTGTATGGACGAAAATGTAGATCGCCTGTTCACTGGCAAGAAGTCGGACAAAAGCAGTTGCAAACTACGGACTTCATCGAAAAGACCTCCGAGGATATTCAGAAAATTAAACAGAGACTCGACGTAGCCTTTAGCCGACAGAAGAGCTATGCGGACAAGCGTCGACGACCATTAGAATTTCAAGTTGGTGATGCTGTTTTCATCAAAATTGCTCCGATGAAGGGAGTAATGCGATTTGGCAAGAAAGGAAAGCTTAGTCCACGGTATACGGGACCGTTCGAAATCCTCAAGAGGATTGGAAAGGTTGCGTATAAGCTCGCCTTGCCGCCAGAATTAGCTTCCATGCACGATGTTTTTCATGTTTCAATGCTCAAGAAGTATGTTCCAGATCCTTCCCACGTGCTCAGTCAAGAACCAGTGGAGGTTCAGACGGATTTAACATACGAAGAAAAGCCTGTACGAATTCTCGACAGAGAAGATAAGGTCTTAAGGAATAGAATTATTCCTATGGTTAAAGTTTTATGGCGAAACCATAGCGTTGAAGAAGCAACATGGGAACTAGAGGATGCTATGAAGAAGAACTACCCCGAGTTGTTCTAATTTTCGAGGACGAAAATTTTTAAGGAGGGTAGATTGTGAGATCTAGTTTTTCATGTAACTAGCTTCTGTAAAGAATTGAATGTAAATAGTACATACAATTTCATGAAAAAGCTTGTTTCAGAGCTCTAATGTGTATTATGAGTTTTTATAGCTTAATAAAACTCAAAAATGACTGTTCGAAGAAGCAAATAGCCTTTTTGAACAAAAAGAAGTGAAATCGACTCGATTCTACAAAAGTCAAAATTTTGACCGAAAAAGTCAACTGTTGACCGA